>CAKALU010059275.1:262810-289659 GCA_916700995.1 Hozukius guyotensis
TGAGATAAGTGGCACCTTTGGGTGGTACACACTGGATAACTAGCCATATTTCAACACATTTCTAGCCCTCAAGTCTAAAATGTGGCAATAAAATGTATTTCAATCAGGACGATGGCGCAGGGAAGCACAACTGGCACATCTGCACAGCAATTAATGGTGTGAAGATCGTGCGGTTTTACACGTGGGGTCAAAAGGGAGAACATGTTTGTGGATTGTAATGTGAAAAACAAGACTTTTTTTCAGGTGAAGATGTTATTGATTAACTGAATTCAATAATCGTTGTTACCACAGTAATCTAAGTAGGCACTTGCTGAGTGTTAAGGCCACTGTGAATTAACAGCACGCGTCAGTAATCAACAGTGATATGACAAAACAATCCCAACTCCAGATTAATTAACTAGCTTTTTCTGGATCTGTGTATCACATGGTCTTCATCAGTGACTAATGGGGATGGATCTGTTGACAAGCAAGCCTTTCATTACAGATGGAAAGTGCAATAGATGATATCATAACAGCTGCTGAGCTGGCATGGCAACAGATACATCCCCATGACAACTGAGCAAACTGACGAGGATCAGGGCCGGCTTAAGGCATAGGCCATATAGGCGGTTGCCTAGGGCGCCAACATCTGGGGGATACTGGCCATCTTCAAAATAACAAAATGCAAGTGGGCGCCCTTCCTCATTTTCTGCATTGAGGTAACAAATGAACAAATAAAGAAATAAAGAAATACACGTTTCACCTCTGTAACTCTCTTTCTCACACTTTTTCATCTGCTCGGCCAATTCCGAATTTTGCCTAGGGCACCAAAAGGGCTAGAGCCGACCCTGACGACGATTGTGTAATGAAAGCTGAAAACTCCAGGGATAGTTAGTTGAAATTGATTTGTCAAACTACTACAGTATATCCAAGGTCAGGAAGGAACTTTCATGTTCATCTACAGTAATATGTACCAAGTCATGTGGAGGTATGCAAAGCACAAATGAGGGGTTAATTTGTGTCAATAATTGTATTATAATTACTATATTTTTGACAGATATTTTCACTTTTTGAAGTCCGCAGTCAGCAGGTCAGTTTTCACTTTACCAATGCACCAACTCCAAAGAGAACTTGCTTCACTTTATGGGATCATTGTAAGGTTCATATCAGGCTTATT
This sequence comes from Hozukius guyotensis, assembly GCA_916700995.1. Lineage (NCBI taxonomy): Eukaryota > Metazoa > Chordata > Actinopteri > Perciformes > Sebastidae > Hozukius > Hozukius guyotensis. Next base: position 263,967 of record CAKALU010059275.1, read on the forward strand.
TAAATTAGTGTATTATATAAGTGTAAGTGTGTAAGTGTATTTTTAACTTTTCCTTGGTCAACATTTGTTGTTTTAAAATCTGTTCTAGTACAGAACTTACTATGAAAACACTCTGAAGACACCGAAATGTGTGTTGTCTAACTTTTATATATAAAGACTCAGAGTGTGTGACAGATGAACAGACATACAGAGCACAGTTTTACATCTATTGTGAGATATTAAAACCTTTTTTACAGGACACATTGGACAATACATGCCCCTAAGTGGCTTTATTTTCTGGAAAAGTGTCGAAGGTAAAAGAATACACATAGACTTGTGACGGTGAACTGCACATTATGTGTGAACAAAAGGGTGTGAAGCTGCATTATTCTTTGGAAAACACTCATATCAATCAAAAATGTGTTGCCACAGTGAGGTGAAAACATCCCACTATGCTGCAGCCGTTGTGTGCTTTTAAAATGCATGATAATCAATCTTAAAATAGGGTTTATTTTTGGAGAAACTGGTCTTTCAAACTCTTGAGAAACTATGAAATAAAATAAGAGTGGAGAGAACAACATATAGTAAACACCATACATATACAGAGAGGTCAGCAGGTCCCTCTCTGTTACATCCAGTGCAAAAGTCTAAGTCAAAGTTCAAGATATGCCACCCTGACGCCTAAGTTTAGTTCAGTATGTAGCCAAGCAGTCTCTCTCTTTTCTCTCCCTTCTGATCTTGATCCACCTGTCATCATCTTCACAACACAGCAGAGGATGTCTTCACTTCACCGAGGCCTCAGTCACTTGTTTTTAAGTCTTTCCTGAGTTTAATCACAAAAGAAGACCCCTGCAATAAAATAAGAGGTTAGATTAGGTGCAGAAAAACAGCAGGATGTTGAGGAAGAAAGGAGAAACTAAAACTAGAACTCATTGATTCATTGAGAGAGCTGTGCCTAGATCAGCACAAACCATGCCTGACCACCAAAAGTTAGGGTGGTTATCGTCCACCACATATTAAGGCTACTGGACTGAACTTTCCTTATAGCTGTGAGTGAGAATTGACCTCCCTGGAAAGTCAAAACTTACTCTAGTGGCAACTTCGTTCTATTGGAAAAGCTCAATGTAAATTGATGGAAAAGAGGGTTGTAGTTTCAATTCATGAGCAGAAAATGTTTTTTCACAGGTAACATGGTGTTTAAGGGGAAAACAAATGAGCGACAATTTCACCACTTTGTTTTCAGCGCAAAGAGAATCAAAAAGATGCTTATCTTTCTTTCTTGTAAGCTGGTGAACTTTCCTTTCTTTCTTTTTATTTGTAGGCTGTTTAACTTCTACAGCACTTGCCAAGAATTTCTCAAGCTGAACCAATTTCGCTTGAGCCGACTAAACGGGATTACCCTCTCGGTTTTCCTTTTTGTGAGTAAATTGATATGAACTCCTTGGTGCTAAACTTAAAAGGCGAATCCAAAGTGATGAAAGTGCTGCACATTCCTAAAGGTGTGGCTTTTGTAGATAGAGTTGAGCACTATATAGAGGAGAGTTGCTGAGGAGAGAGGCAGAGACAGAGCGCACTCATGACACTAAATACTAAAGCACAACCAGGAGTCATTTGCTTTTACTTACACAGATATACCTCTTCACTCACTCACTGCTGAGCTTACTTCTTCTTCCCGCCTAATGACATATTTTCAGCTTTTTTCTTCTGTGCCTCATTGAACAAAAGACACACCTTTATGTTAGCAACTGGTTTGATGGGTGGGTGTGAAAAGCTTAAATGACACTGTGTAGATTGATTTGGATTTGTTCTCTACGTCCCTCCTTCTCACAACAGGAAACAGGTATTATTGCCATAGGTTTAACCCCTTACCCCTTACCTTCAAGGCTATAGACATGTTTGAGACCATGCAGAAAAGTCATCTGTGATCACTGCATCTCAAACCAGCCCTATTCCCATCCTTGTTCACCGCATCCCCTGAGTTCACAATATGACATTTTCAGTGTATGATTGCTATCATAGAAATATCATAAGAACAATAATATTCTGATGTTATAATTTTGCTAGAACCAAAAATTATGCATTTTGTTCAAAGAATTATTCCTTACATTGTTTATGGTGCTTATGGAGCAAACATTTCAGAGGCCATCCTTACCATAATAACTCTACTTGAAGAGCAACGGAAGTCAGATGGCGACTGGCGGCTGTACCACGGTTTTGCACTCTGCGGCTCACGTTACCGCAGTTTCACAAGCCTGTTGGAGAACTACTGTGGCCTTCAGGTAACGGAAAAATGCGAAAGGGTCTTTCTAGAGCCGGTGTTTGGCGGTGCAATTCACCGTTTATTTCTTGGCTGGGACCAGTAACTCTGCTGGTTGCCTAAGGATAGAGCTTGTCGTATGCTACACAGATTACAAAGCGTCTGTAATTTTGGGCAACTTGTCAGAGCCAAGAAATAAACGGCACATAGCCCACCATAAAACGGCGGATTGTCTTTCTTAAACTTTGGTTTATGTACGGCCGAAAAAAGAGAGCTATATAGGTAGTGGTAGGCGGATATTGTTACCATTTACATCAAACGGACAGATGTCAGAGTGGAGTCAATCTTCTCATCTAACTCTCAGCAAGCGAATATTTCTTAAAATATTGAACTATTCCTTTAAATTACAATTTTTTCTCTCAAAGTTTTCACATTGTGAAATATCTCTTACTAACTGAAACACGGATATTTCAACTCCCCCTACAACTTACTCGTGACTATAGCAACAGGTGATGTAGTTTGACGTGTCTGTTTTTTTTTTAAATAGTTTAATACAGTACAACATAAAGATGTGTGAGTTTGAACAAAGCTTGATTGTGCCGATAGATAGCCCGATATAGATATGGTTATACCTCTGTCATGGCATCATCAATCTGTTTCAGCTCCTCATAGTGGTCCCGAGAGTCTCTCAAAGGTTGAACCATGATCTCCTCAATCTGAGGGAAAAGCTGTTGGACGACACAGTGAGAGCATTCATTGTTGATCAGTGTGTGTTGTAAAGGAACACATGTGTACACACACACTGTCCTACCTTCATGACAGTCTCAAACATTGGGATGAGGACAAACTTGATGAATCCGATCTGAGCGGTGGGTTTGGTGACTTTATCTCTGTCCATGAAGGGAGCCACAGGGAGACCCTCGGACTTCTCCCTGTCACTCTGGGAAGCACACAAGTGGAAATGTTGTCTTTTAGCTATTGCTCACAGTGTACCTTTTCCTTCCTCTTGAGTTGATGACGGATTTAGATAATGGATTTCTGAGTTATGTGAATGCATTGGTTAAGGTCACCTGCATGAAGTACTCCTCCAATAGGCAGTCCACCCATGGCTCAGCGACCTCAGTTGGCCTCACTTCGTTGGAAATGTCACAGCACTTGATCAGAACCATCTTCAGCTGCATACACACGCACGTGTACATACATACAACACAAAAAACACAGGAGCCTATTCATCATCAAAGCACATACAGCATCTACTGTATGTCTGTGAATACCTTCCCAGTAACCCTAATACAATCCATTCGGCCTCTGCTGATCACAGCACACTCAACAGATAAAGGACCGCTTGTGTTGAAGTCACAGTAAACAGCTGATGTCAGGTGGAGATGCAACGTGATCTCGTATACATACACATGTCACATGCTCTTCATTGGCGAAGTCAAAGATGTCCAGTTTTTGCTTGAAGGAGTCTAGTATCTCCCCGTGTCTGGCCATGTCGGTGGCCAGGATGAGGGTGATAATCGCCTGGAAATATAAAAAACAAAAGTCTATTTACATGACAGTTTTTAAAATTTTAAATCAAAATAGTGTTCAGATTACTATGTTAAAGGGACCGTATGTAAGTTCTTACATGTATAAACGTTATTTTTTATTGCCAATGTGTAAACAGATTGTAACCTAACCTAGAAACTTTCTGGGTTTTCTCTATCAGTCTGTAGACTAATGTGTTGACTAATATGAAGAATGTTTTTTCCGTGAAAATCCAACGGATTTGACGTCTTGAGTGCCTTTACTCTCTTCAGCTCCGCTACAGGGCTAACAGTGAGCAACAATAGCTAACGTTCGGTTAGAAATGCAGTCCGATAACGCCAACAAAGGACCAGCCCCCACCACAACTCAGACTCCAATACAAACTTCACGGAAGCACAAAAAAAAAACAAAGTCATATCTAGTGAAGCCCGTCTTGCAAAACAGGAATGTGACCGGCATCAGGGGAAAACTAGGATCAACATCGGCCGGGCCTTCGATTCATGGAGCGACCTCCGTTTGATTTTGGATGTAAAAACGGACCCCGAGCTGGAAACATTCCAATTGAACAGGTAAGCTAACATTACTGCCAAGCATGTGAAATACATAGTGATGTTGTGGTTTTAGCTGTCAATTACGTTCGGTCTCGTGTGTGTCGCCTCACTGTTTTGACCGATGCTCGCTCGCGTCTACGTAGTGTGAGCACAAGCGTGAGCAACAGGACGCTGACTGGCGTTGACTTAACAGTTGTTACTGTTAAGCAATTTCTGAATCTTACATAGAGCCCCTTTAATATATCAATATATCAAAAGACTGGATTAAGGTAAAAGTCGGCATGCTTGTCATGAATAGACGAGTGGGAGTTTTACATCTCACCTGTCGGATCTGTTTGAATGCCTCAGGGTCCACATTTGCAAAAATATTGCACTCAGGAAGAGACAGGATCTGGAAGGCCACAGCACAGTGATGGTTCTCCAGTGGAGATATGTCATTGTAGCGCACCGCCAGCTCTGTGCGGGCGTTGATTTGGTACCTGGTGGATGGATGACACGGGTGAATGGATGGATTGATGGTATATTCCCATGAAGCTTGCCTGATAAGAGAGGTCCTCGCCTCAGACCAAAAACAACATGATAATCTGAATCAGCGTGTTTTCATACCTGAACTCTCTTCGTGCTGAACTAGTTTCACAGTTCATTGACAGCAGTGTTGTGCAGAGGATGTCAAAACATACTGGGGTCAATGGGCGTCTGCAGTGCTACATCTGTCAACACACCTACAAACAGAATAGTGAGTCTTACGTGTTGTTGTAGCCGGGGTGGTCCAGGTCATGACACACTGCAGCTGTCATTAGGATGCCCATGTCTGTGAGAGTCAGCTTCTCCTGGACAACAGTGGGAATGAAAGGTGTTGTTACAAATTGTCCAAAAAATGGCAAAAAGTCCTGTCTGGAAATTCATTAGTTGGTATTTCAAACCAATTAGACTGTTGTCAGGCTAATACATAGGCATTATTGGTCGCTATAAGCACCATAGATGTGGGTCAACAGGGGCCTACTACACCCAATAGTAGGTTTTATCATCTATTCACATGGTTGATCACCGAAAGAAAGTATAAAAGCACACAATAGCGGCCTCTAGCGACCATAGTAATTATGACAGGAGCAGAAGCATAAGGCACTGTAGTATTTGCATCCAACAACGTGTAGTTGTCTTTGAGTTCACAAAATAAATTTTAGTTATTTTAAGCCAAAACACAATGTTTTTCCCTAAACCTATCTGACCTAACTAAAAAAAAGTGTTTTTGTTGCTTAAACCTAAAGATGCCTTGTTATTTGTTCAGTTTTACAATGTGTTAGAACGTGTTGCTTTTAAGTTTCGCTTTCACTTTTACAACGCAGTAGGCGTAGTTTGCCCCTAATCACCCAGATCTATGGTGCTTATAGCGACTGATAACGCCTATTAAATGGCGTGATATCAGTCGAATCGGGTGCTTGTAAGAAATGGTGTTTAATTGTTCAGAACTTTATGAACACACACAAACATGCTCCGTACCTGCAGGTTGCAGAGGTGAATCATGCCATACATCATCTGACTAACGCAGAAGCAGTGGCGAAAGTTGTGGAAAGGGTTGCTACGGTAGTTCTCCTGAATCCCCAACTAGAAGACAAGAGAATTATTCATTCAGCGACTGCAGAATCTGAAGTCAAAAGTGTTTCCAGCCTTGTACAATTTGAAAATTATTTTGCTATCTGTGTCAGAACACTGATACTCTTAGCAACACCTCTAGTGAAAGCTTGTTTGAAATCTGCACCATGTGCATCGCAGTATGCAGCATATCCATGGGCTTAGCTGTCCTTTACTGCTCTAACTTTACCAGCCAGCGTTTCAGTGTGATGGGGTTCATGTTGAATTCCTTCACCAGTCCCAAGTCATGGTACATATACTCCAAACAACTTAGCATCTGCAGCCACAAAGGAAGTGAAAAAGAAATCAGTCACTTGGATAATGGAATGGAAATGGCTGATTGAGTTATGGAGCGGCAACGTCAACAAACCTCGTTGTGTTCCCAGTGCCAGACGTCAAATGTTGGCTTCTTGAGCGCCTCGATAGTCTCCTGAGACAGCGTGTACTGTAAACGCCAAATAAACAATCAGAACACCTGAAAAGGATGCTGTTGAAGTTAGCCTTGTCCCATAGTAATTAAAGTAATAGTGGACATACCTTTGGGTAATTGGGGACATCTCGTCTAGGAGTGACCTTCTTCCCATCGTCAAAGTTGTATTTGCATGGACAGTTTACTCTGAATTTAAAAGGAAAGAAATCCAAACAAGTTTATTTGACCTGACTGTGTTTCTGTTGACATCTGTAAGTAAATTCTTATTCATTTCACCTGCCACCACCTCTTGAAGCCATCTCATCTCGTAGCTTCTTCAGATCATTTTTACACTTCTCAATCTCCACCACCTTCAAGCCCTCCACTGAAACAACATGACACGAAATATCGTGACAGTTTAGCTGTATTTCATGTTTTATTTCCATCTTGGTTTTGCATAAGAAAGGGATTTTTTGGCGGACCCTTTCATTTAAACTATCTACTATAAAAAGTACCACTTACGTTCCACTCTCTTTTCCAGCATTGCTAGCCTGTTGGTGACCTCAGTCTTCAGCTCGTTGATGCGAAAGGCTCTGTGAGAGGAAAGAATAGAAGACTGACACGTTTCACATGGTTCACTGGTCATAATGACAAAAAAAAAACTGGAATGGGGCCTACAAAATAAATGACATATGAAAGCACTTAGCTGATTTCACTTGCCTCTATGGGTTGAAGCTGCTGTTATCATTGATAGTCCCTGGTGTCAGGTATGTGTGTGTGAGGTATGTGTCTGTGAAGTATGTGTGAGGGCCACAACATAACATAAACAACCGAGGCGTTACCTGCTGAACTGATCAGCCACCTGGGACAACACGTTCTGAAACATGTCCTCCTTCTCTGCAGACAGAAATACACTCCAGATAAATCGTCGTGAAAGCAACCACATTCTCAGATTTTGTATTTTCAAGTTCATTATTACTTCCACAGTAGATGTGTTGTTGATGCATTAATGTATGTGTTAGTTAGAGTGAAAGCAAAATAAAGCCGACAGCTTACCTCCAATTTGACCAGTAGACAGAGGGACAACTTTGTACAGAGAGCTGGGAAGAAATCAGAGGAACAATTTCTTTATATTGCTTTTCCCCCCCAAAGATTTACAGTTGACAGAGCAATCGAGAGATGTGGACGCATGAAAGAACAAATTTTATGACTTTAGACTCGACATGGACTTTAACACCATGACTTGTGACTTCACTGTCCAAGTGAGTTGAGCCTTTTGCCTTTGACATCCCCCAAGCCCAAAGATTAAAAAGTATGTTCTTTAAAAAGTGTCACGAATCAATTAATTTCCCTTTATTTCTTGAATCAACTAACGTTAACGCTATTCATATTCACTCCCAGCAAGTCGACACTTAATCCTCCAGGTCCACTTGACCATGAAGAACTAACGTTACGTTACTGAGCAACAGTTGGAAAGATTGGTACCAAAGATGATTTTTTCTTGTGTACAAAAACTATGTGGTGGTCAACAAAAAAGCAAATTACAGTAGCAATTACAAAACATGCATGTCAAAAATTACAGACGGAGACAAAAATGGCATTACATTTGGTGAAGAGCGCATTATGACTTGTTTAGGACTCAAAGCTCAAAGTTTAGGACTTGGAACTTGACTCGGGACTTGAGCGCAAAGACTTGAGACTTACTTGTGACTTGCTAAACCATGACTTGGTCCCACCTCTGGAGCAATCTCACCACAAGGTTAATTTAGTTAGCTGTTGTGTAAATATGGTTGAAAGCTCTGGAACAGCTACAAAATTAACCTTATGGTAAGATTGTTTTCTCAGCTACTGTTATCAAGGTAAAACATGAAATATCGATCTCAGTTTGTAAAGAGTTTTTGTTAAAAAAAAAAGATGTAGATATTTAGAAAAAGATGACATAAATGAAAGGTAAATATGTTATTTCTATATAAATATAATGTGATAATTATGGTATGTTACTTTGGAGAGTTGGTGGGCATGGTTGGATCTATGGAGACCAAAGCTCCTTCTGGGTCCATCATCATGATGGCAGTGTTCCTGTACAGAGAGGATTAGAAGATAAGTGAGAAAAGTAGAAATAAACATTCACTCCTCTTTATATTTCACACTATTTCTCAAACAATTAAGTCTTTTGAACTTTCTTTCCCAAGGGTGAGACAGTGTTAAATATCATATTAGAGTTAAACTGTAGTGATCTACATGCTATGAAAGTTATTAAGAAATATGTTTCGGCGGCTAACACAACTGTGTATGTGGATTGCCTAGAATGCAATATCTCCTATATTACAGAGTAGTAGTCAGTAGAGTAGAGTCAGTAAAGACTGGCTAAATGAAAGAGAAAGATGCGTAAACAGTTAATTTTCTTCAATAAAAGCAAAAAACAACGAAAGGCAATGATGATCTTGCTTTATAATGTATTATTGTCTGCTTGTGTTCATGGCTAATGTCTGACTATTACATGCAAGTACTGGCTGCTTCACTGCATGAAAATCTCGCTGTGTTGTACTATATTATTATGCAGTTTCATGTGATAGTTCTCAGGTTTTAAGGGCCATCTTCAAGTATGCCCAGAGACACAGAAAGGGAGTGATGATCTACATGTGAATGAATAAATGAGGAGACAAAACAACACACCTGGGGATGTTAGATGAGGAACACAGAAGCTCCTTGATGTCACATGGGCTGCAGTGCCGACTGAACACCACCTGTGAGGTAAACACATTTTGTGTTAATCCATATACGTATGATGGAAGTGATGGCATAAGGCTTTTACATTGGCTGAGCATAGTAGTGGTATTATTTATCATCATGTCATATGTTTATGAGAAAACATGTGCCACAAAATGGCCCACAAAACCAACACAGTGCAATCTGTGTGTATCCAGAGGCACACCTCCACACAAACAGCTGCTGTGGTTTTCATATAAGGCCTCAGTGTTCTGACGGGGGTGGGAAGGTTATATCAAATTTCCTGTGTTTTTTAGACAACCGAATCACATGGGAAGGTAAAGTAAGGGTCGGCTCGTTTTATGGTTGAATAAGGTCAAGTCAGCAGAGAAAGAAAGAAAAGGACAGCTGGAGTGCGAGTGTTCATGGAGCTCTGGAAGACAGCAACATTATCCACGCCTGTCATGCAAGCAGCCCAGTTTACAAGATGTAGTACAGTAGATTTCAAAATCTGTCCATGGAGGGTCGATAGCAAAGAGTGGCCGTTTAACAATGTGCAAAAACAGTGATCTCACATCTTGAAGGGAGCAGGTGTAGCAGACAAACATTCAGCCTCAGGCCGTGGGCTCGGGGCTCTTCAACAGACATGTGTCATCGCCAGCTCTCTACTTGAAGCACTCTACATCACCAGATCAGCAAGTGTATGTCATGTATCTCAGCATGTTTGGAACGCTGAAACATGAAACTCAAACCTTAAACCATTTCTCACGGCTGTTCTCCAAGCTGAAATGGTCACCAAGCTGTTGCTGTGCTGGTTTTATGACTAAAAACATGAAATAAGTCAGTGTTACACTCTATTTTTTCTTTTATGTCACCACTTTGCTTAATTGCTGCTTCTATAAAATAAAGTGACTGAAATAGATCTAAATCCATATTTTCACTCATATACAACAGAGCTGAAACGAATGCTGGTGTGTGTGTGTGCGCTGTTAGCAACAGGTGTTTGCTTCTGCATCACCATCTAATCTCCTCCTCAGGTGATGTTAGTCCGCTGGGAATACCTGCTATGTGGATCATGAAGGCAAAATAAAAATGGAATTATTTAATTGCCATAATTAAAGTTGTTTACTGTGAGGTTGGCTTTATAATTAAGCCCATTATTACATTCTTAATGTCTTAACATTGAATTAATAAATTAATGAGTAAATAAATGTAAATTTTGTGGATGAGTCCCAACTGCATGAATTTAAACATATTTTGGATTTTATTGCCAAATAATCCATACAACATGAATTTCAGTATCTTTAATTGATTGATTTAATTGACTACAGTTAGACACCTAATCCCCCATTTTCTATATACTGTATATATAGTTTTGCAACATCCTTCACGGTCTAGTTAACATTTTTTAAGTAACATTAAATATGTTTTTCCATTTATTCCCAATCCTATACAGTCACTGATGGTTGGCAAAAAAACTAAACAAAAGAAAAATGTCTATATCCTGTAAAAAAACAAAGCTTAACTTTATAGTCAAACCAGCCCATTTCACACAGCAGAAAATACCTCTCTAAAATGTGTTTAGTCACATTATATTAATAATAAACAGGTATGTAAACAATAAGAAAGATCCCAGAAATACAGCATTTCAAATGGAAGTGGACCCACCTTTTGCACTTTCCCGTCCACATCCAGGTAAATGGTTTTAGGGGCATAGGAGGAGGAGCTGGAGCCCATGTTGACCTCCCTCTCCTCTATTACACACCCGATAATATTCTGGCTCAAAGCCCTGATTGACAAACCTGATGAGAGAAACAAATAAGTGGAGAATACAATTTTCTTTTCAGTTCTTTCATGCAGATACAGCTGATGCCTGATAACAACAATAAATAATGACATAAGAAGATAAGAAAACATCAGCAACAGGTGAACATGCTCAGTTTTCTGTCAACAAATTTGAAATGACAAGTTTTTGCTGTTGCCAATCTCAAGTTTACTTTTTTTTTAAAAAAACTAATAAAAATATAGAGGAATACAAATACAAAACATTACCATGGAAAATATATAAAACATGGTAAATAAACTGGCCATTAACATTCATTATTTTCCATAATACACAGCCAGTTTTCACTATGCAATCAAACAATAAAACATTTTCTTTCAATGAAACAAAAAGCATAATTATACAGATACTACAGTTTTAAAATATCAAATGAATTGACGAAAGCAACAGCTCACTCACAGTGTCAGCGACGCAGCTTCCCCTGTGGAGACCGGAGGTAATGTCCCAGGTGCTGAGGATGCAGCTGACTCACATGCAGACGCACAAACGTACGCACAGGGAGGAGAGAGAGGATGTGAGTGATGGGGAAGGTGAGGAAGGGTATGTGTGAGGGAGCCAGAGGGGTATGGAGTACTATGAATATTACTGGCTCTCAAACTGGTTGCCAGGGGACAGTTACTATGAAAAAAAGAGACAACTCTAATGTCTTAAGTGGTGTAGGGCTTATACCTGCACTTGTCACACACACACACACACTTCTTATCTACATAGTCTGTATCTCATATGGAAAAAAACATACAAGCATTATGGCTTTATCAAATACTGAACATTAACTGTTTACTACACAGCTATCTGATTGAAACCTGGCTGGAGAATCACATTATGCTGGTTGAAAACAGACCTTTTTACTGGCTTAAAAAAGACACAAACAAAACACTGATTAGAGCACTCAGCGATACATGGAAAATTATATCTTATCAGGGGGACTCTACTTCTAACAGAGGGGGCATTGCTCAGTCAGCTGTCTGTTTGTCAGCAGTATTGGGGATAAACTACTGGCCTGATTTTCATGAAGAGAGCCCATTACATTTTGGAGCAGACCGGTCCTGGTGGGGGTCTGCGCTCTCCGAGTGCCCTTCTAGTTTGATATGTATTTGTGTTTATTGTCTATGTATGTGTGTGTGTGTGTGTGTGTGTGTGTGTGTGTTTGTGTGTTACCCTCCCCAGACCACTCATCCACTCGGTTGTTGAGAACAGGTCTAGCAGATGGTTTTGTCAGACAAGTTCAGCAGAGCACTTGAGAAGATTTCCAAGTGCGTTTTATTTTTAGCAACAAGATATAATTGATCAAGATCAAGGATACAATAACTTGTCTTGATGCATTTCATTTCATGTTCATTTATTTTTTATATCCCCAAATCCCTCCCTCCATTTGTCTTGGGGGGGGCTTCACAATCTATAAAATACCATCTATCTTTACACGCTCAATTTGGATAAGAAGAATCCAAGGAGAAAGAAGGAAGTCACCTCAGGGGGATCCCTCAACAGCAGTTGTGGAAGAAGTATTAAGTATTAGTTCATTCATGCTAAAATACTCCATTACAAGTAAAAGTCCTGCATTCAAAATCAGAAGTACATACTTCTGATTAATACTTAACAGAAGTATTATCAGCTAAATGTAAATATCAAAACTTTTTATGCAGTAAAATGGCCCATGCAACTGCTATATTATTATATATTAGAATAATGAATTAATACCAATGCATCAGTGTGTAAGAAGCTGGTTGAGGTGGAGCTAGTATGTTATGTACAGTTAGACAGGTATCCAGTGGTTCTCAATCTAGGGGTCGAGCTCCCTCCGAAGAGTCACAAGATAAATCTAAGGGGTTGTCAGACTATTAATGGGGTAGAAACAAAGAATAAACTAAGTCCAGCTACACAAGTTTATATTAATTATGTGGATATGTGTGATCTTTGCTTTTTTTGTTGTGAAATATTGGACACTTTGACCTCTTCGGGCCTAAAACAGACATCTTAAATGTGACAAGGCTTTTTGTAAGGTGTTACAAGCCAAAAATGATTGGGAACCACTGGTTTAATATTTAAAAACACATTGCACTTTATATACTTATCATATGTTTTAATGTTTAAAAGTTCTAATCTGAAAATTATGTAATTATGGCTTTCAAAAAAGTGCAGTGGAGTACAAAGTGCAATATTTGCCTCTGAACTGTAGCAAAGTTTAAGTTGGAAATACTCAAGTAAAGTAACTCAAACTTGTATTTACGTACAGTACTGCAGTAAATGTACTTAGACAGACAGACAATAGAAGTGGTACATTCAGAGTAGACATATGTAGCAATAGTATGATTATGGAAAACCAGACAATATCAAACAAATTAAGTATAAGTATTACATGTAATATGGATCAGAGAAGACGCTGGTCTCTCTTTCTTTTGTCTATTGACCCACATAAAGATCAACGCCTGTGCTCTACAAGAGGACTACCTATCGTGGACCATACTGCAGGTCCTGACCTAGACACTAAAAAGGCTTTCCAACAATAAAGTCCCCCTCCTGAACTGTGAATTTCACATCAACAGGCTGTGAACAAGGACAATAGTGACAAGGCTCGACCAGGCAGCAGGAGGAGGTAATTAATTAGATGGAGAGCATCATACATCATCTCTATTCAACTCATAGGACACCTATTCCCCACACGCTTGCAGATACACAGACACATACACACAAACTGCATGCACACAGATGTGATCCTGCTCCCCAGAGTCTAATTACTGCCTGGGCTTCCAAGCTCCTCTGCCACGCTGCATGGAGGAGAGGCGGGAACATGATGGGATAGACTGTACGACTAATAAAAACGTGACAAAATCAAAATAGATTAAAAGCAATTTCCAAGCTCAATAAAAATTCATCATTTCATTATCTGAGGACATTTCATTTTCCACTCACGCGAGTGATTATGCACATCTGTGTGCTTGCTCATCTGTGCTCGTGTGTGTGATGCTGTGATGTGTATTCATGAGACTGTGTGCCAAGGAATAAATTGGGTTTCAAACAGAACAAAGACGGCAAAGCGTAGATCAAAACAGGGGGATCTGATTTGCTTATGCAACCGCAAGACTCATCACACCTTCAGTGACGGAAGAAGATACATTTCAGGATAAAAGCAATAAATAAAATCATGCAGATCTTCATGACAAAAGATGTCCAGCTGGACCTCTGAAAGGAGCAAATTATTCTGATAATGGTGATGGACCAGGCCACTGCGTGTGTGTGTGTGTGTGTTTGTACACATTTGTACACTCTTTCACAAATCTCACAACCGTTCAGCACATCTTTTAATCTTGAATCTTTTTGGTCTTTTTATTCCCTGACAGTGTTTTTTGTGCAGTGGAAAAAAACATCATGCAGTATGCTGAGGATAAAATAACCCCCTAAGTAATCATTACTCTTATGCATGGATACAGTTGCCGTATACTGTTTATTTACAGGAACATTTTGTCTATAATCAAGAAGAGTCTGTTTATAGAAAATCAGCTGGAGGCTACATGATTGCATGTCCTGCATTAAACTATGATTGACTGTAAATATGACCCGACCACACCTCATTGACTTGAAGCCTCCTCTTGAAGTTAATTAGCTCACATTTTCTATATTCATTAGGCCTTTTACTTTTTGTTTATGATTCAGATAGAGCACAGCTTGATCCCCATTGACCTTCTTATGTCTAGTATCGGAAGAGTAAGAGGCACTTTGTCATTAGTCACCCAGTTGCTCATGGACGACGTCTTTAGGTAAAGCAGCAAAAGGACAGAACAGTGGTAACACATCCGAATCATAAAACACAACTTTGCACAGTATACTCCAAAATAGCATTGGTTAACGACTACATTTATGGATTAAAAGTGGTAAAGGTTAATATATATTTAGAAGTAAATCTCTTCCTGACAAGTGTGCATTGAAATACAGTATTTAAAATTATGTGTGGGCGACACCTAATGGACTAGAAAGGAATTACGCTCATACTCAAGAATGGCTCACTCGATCACATTCAGCTCCCTCACAAAGACAAAAGAAGGTAAAGCATTTCTACTTTGTGGAAATACTTTGTTGAAACACTGATTAAAAATGAAATACAGTTGTACTGTAGAAATCAAAAAAGGCTAATAACCTAAAATTAATGTTTTTTATGGCACAGTTGTGGTGGAGAATGTTACAAAATTGATGACAAACTACAAAATATTTGAACTGTTTTATTACCTTAGGTTATACGATGACCTAATGTTGAATAAGAATACACTTTGTGGTTTAATTGTTTAAAAAAAAAAAAAACCTGACCCAAAACTATTAACTTACATATGTACAGGTATTTATCAAAATATTCCCAGGAAAATTCATAATTCACCAAGAAGCAAAATATATACCAGAGCTGTCTCAGCATCCTATACATGATACACTACATGCTGGTGGACATAATATAAGTTTTCATATGACAGGATATCATAAAAAAACTACAGGAATATTGTGCATAGCCATGGGAATAGATGATAAATAATGGCATATGAAGAGTTAGCTGAAAGTGAACTCATCTCTTATCCTATAGTGCATCAGATCCATTATCCTCGTGGCAGGGTGTGCAACAGTAGACTACACATATACTTTACATATCACAGCATGAAACACACACACATCCAAGCAGTTGTCACTGCTGTGGTGGACAGTGAGTCTGATCACAAGGGTCTGGACACTCTGCCTCTACAGGCAGGTGGCTGGTTGGGATGCCAATTGGTGGACGGACTTTTCTTATCGGGCTGAAGCTGCGTGGAGATGAACCTGGGGAGTGAGCAGGGGAGCGGATGGGGCGTAGAGGAGGACCTGGAATGGGTTGTGGGAGAGGCTGTGCCAGTGGAGAAGGGCTGCGGGGGTATCTGCGTGGGGCAGACCAGACGGGCCGCTCAGTTCTGTTAGTGGAGGGGATGAGGGCCGGAGCGTAGACAGCAGGGATACTCATTTCTGATTGGACGGCAGTATTGCCAGAACATTCTTCCAAACGCTCCAGAGTCTCCTGGAACAAAATACATGTGTTACAATCATTATCAGCTGTGGTGTTATCTATGATTTTAATGAAGCCATAATTTGCACAAAAAAAACAACTATCTACTGGGCCTTTGTTGGTCTACGTCTACGTTGTACGGTTGATCCAACATTTTAGTCCAGATTGAAATATCTCAACAACTGATGATCAATGATGACATTTTGTATACAGACATTCTTGGTCCTCAGATAATGAATCATAATCACTTTGGTAATGTCTTGACTTCACCTCTAGCACCACCAGCGGGTTGACATTTTTGGCGTTTAGGGAAATATTTTGACAACTATTGGATGGATTAGCACAAAAGACTTTGCAGACATTCGTGGTGCCCAGAGGATGAATCCCAATGACTTTTGTGATCCCTTGTTTTTTCCTCTTGCACCATCACGAGGTTAATATTTGTGGTTTTTGGTGAAATGTCTCGACAACCATTGGGTGGATTCAGTGGGCAACTCTGGGGTCTGAAAAGTGAAGCCAATGCTGAAGTGCCTTAAACTTGCATTCTTTCTAACAGCCAGCAGGGGGCGACTCCTCTGGTTGCAGAAAGAAGTCTGATTGTATAGAAGTCTATGAGAAAATGACCCTACTTCTCATTTGATTTATTACCTCAGTAAACATTGTGAACATGAGTTTATGGTCTCAATCGCTAGTTTCCAGTCTTCTTCAATACAGCATGATGTTCATTTAGTAAATTATGGTCACATTTAGAGTTAAATCGTTCATATAGCAGGGTATGCTTTAGGGCATGGATACCTTGTGATTGACAGGTTGCTATCACGGCGTTGTCTGGTCTGGGTGTTGTCCGTTTTATTGTCTTACAATTTTAACCCTTTCACAGTTCATGAAAGTTAATTGTAACATTTTGGTCACCTAAAAAAATGTCTTATTCAGCGTTCAGTTGTCACTTCAGGTTGCAAAAAGCCAAGATGGAGATGGCCAAAAGGCCGAAATCGAGGCTTCAAAATGTTAGTCAACAAACCAATGGGTGATGTCACGGTGACTACGTCCACTTCTTATATACAGTCTATGAGTGGATTGCCATGTCATTTGGTACAGACATCCATTCCTCCCAGGATAAATTGCAACAACTATGGTGATAGCTGAACTTCTAATTTAGCACCATCATCTGGACAAAATTTCAATTTCTGATGACTAATTACTTGCAAAACTAAAAGAAAAACGATGTACTATTGTACTTGTACTTGTACTGTACTTTGTGTTTAGTGCTAATTAGCAAATGATATGCATGTTACCATTGTTACTGTGAGCATGTTAGCATGCTGATGTTAGCATTTAGCTGAAAGAACCACTGTGCCTAAGTACAGCCTCACAGAGAGTTGTGTCTAGAAGGTAACCCTCAAATTGCGAAAACTTGCAAAAACTTGCAAAAACTCTCGTGAGACTTGCTGCTCAACGACCTATCCCAACCTTAACCATTCAAGGTCAATGCCTAACCTTCACAATTTACATGTAACCTTCTGGACACGACCCTCACAGAGCAGCTAGCATGGCTGTATAGACTGTTGTTTCATTGTAAAGCTGTCAATGGCTCATATAGATCCTACATGGAAATTCTGGTAATAAAAGAGTGACTTACATCTTCATTGAGAACATAAAGAGGCATGGGGCTCCTTCGACCAAGTGTAGTTGGTTTGGGAACAACATCAACTGCAAAACATATATATTTTTTTAGTATTGGTTGACATTCTGCTATGTTTATAAATGTTAATTACAATATAATGCGTTGTACACATATAAAGATGATCAACTGTAATAGTTGCTCACCATCGTGGCCATTTTCACTCTGATCCACATAGATGGGAGCTCTTTGGGGGACAGGTCGATGCTTCTTTCTACAGCAGGAAAAACACACACTGCTAAATGGTAGTTATAAGCTATAGGTCACTGTGTTTATTACTTTTTCACCAAATGTTCAGAGTATAATGAAACTGTTGAGCTATACTTGAGATTCTAGTCACATCCTCAAGTGCAATATAAAAGCCAATGAGAGAGAGAGAGAGAGAGAGAGAGAGAGAGAGAGAGGAAGGAGGACCGAGAAGAAAGAGTAGCTGCTCTCACTTGGATGGTTTCCAACAGGCACACACTGTCACCAGGGTGATTAGGAGGAATATGCCCCCGGTGGACAGGATGATGTATAGCGAGCTCCGTCCTAAACCAGAGTGATAGACACAAAGAAAGAAAGAAAGAAAGAAAGAAAGAACGATGGAGAGATTTGTGTCAGTAACAGCAGGACAATGCAGTTTCCCTCACACTGAACCACTAACTTGCACCTTTGCTTCACATATAACTTCAAAGCTTGACCTGCTTTACGCATTTATTGTATGCAAAACCTCCGTCAACCTATTCCTATGTTTCTCTTTGACTGTGGAAAAGTAAAGTTTTCAAGGATCAGATGAAGTTTGTGTCTTCACGGAAATACATTTGCCAAGTCTTTTGAGTGTGCTGGCATGAATAAGGTGCGGTGGAGTAGCACATTAGGGTAGTCACTTTGAGACTTTGTGCCGTGCTGCTATGCATGCAGAGGCAACAGAGAGCAGTCTGAGGGCCTGTAGCTGTCTCTTCATGCAACACATCATAGTAGATAATGAAGTCAGGATTACTGAGGTCCACTGAGGCAGAGCGTTCTCCCCACCTGCCTTCTTTTTCTGCTCTCCCTCCTCATAAATAACTGTCCATTCATTGGATTAGAGACTGCCTCTCCCTCTCTCTCTCTCTCTCTCTCTCTCTCTCTCTCAGCCTGACATGCTGGCGCCCATTAACAGCCGCTCTGGGCCAACTCTGCTGCGCTCACAGCCTGAGTTTGCACTTGTTGTAAACAACATTGTTAGAGAGAAAGGCGTGCATGTGTACGGGGCAGCATGAGATGATAATTGCTTCTAGTGAAAAAATGGATGGTTGTTGAACAAGGAGCTGAAATACACACAGTGTCCATAATCATTTTCCATTTTTCTACCTCACCACATTTATCTGACAGCTCTAGTTACTTGTAAGTTCGCAAATTATGATTTTTTTTATACAAAACATATTATCATCTCATAAAATATGACATTTTTATAGATTTAACTTCCCAACAGTATACGCAAAATAGTTGACATTAAATCCACCTCAACCAGCTACAACATTAAAATGCTGCTTACCAGTGGTAGAATGTACTAAGTACATTTACTCAAGTACAATTATGAGGTACTTGTACTTTACTTGAGTATTTACATTTTATGCTACTTTATACTACATCTCAGAGGCAAATATTGTACTACACTACATTTATTTGACAACATTAGTTGCTAGTTTCTTTGAAGATTTTGATTATTAATAGAAAAATATTTATCAACTAATACATTAGTATTATTATGGATTAAGCTACTCAGCAGTATATATAAAAAAATAGTCAAAATTAGCTCCCCCTTTACAAGCTGCAATATTAAAGAGATGAACACATTAATGCATCAATAATTATAATTCGGTTATATGATATTACTCTAAAATAAGCCTTTCTGCATCATGAGTACTTTTACTTTTGCTACTTTAAGTAGAATTTGATGCTAATACTTGCTACTTTTAGTTAAGTAAAAGATTTGCGTACTTCTTCCACCACTGCTGCTTACACGTTATTGACTTTTACTTAAGTATTTGTTATTTTTACTTAACTAAAGGATCTGAATACTTGATCCACCTCTGCTAGAAACTAATCAGATGTTACCATACCATCACCTCTTCATCCTCAATGTAACTGTGTATAACTTGAGATCCTACCGGTGTAACATGCCACCTACTGTAGACAGTGAGCTTGACAGGCATGCTCTTCATGCTGCTGATGGGGTTCTCCACTGTGCAGGCGTAAATGTCATCATCTGACATCACAACGCGTGAGATGGTCAGCACCTTTTGGTCGTGTGAAAGCTGCAGACGAGTGTCATTGGTCAGCACCTTGCCTCCCTTCAGCCAAGCGTAGACGGGCTTTGTGCCATTGTCGTGGGAACAGTGGAGGTTAAAGTGCTCGCTGTACTCCAGCACGGACGAGGCCATCATCTGGATGTAAGGTTTGGACACGGGGACTGAAGGGGGTGACAGGACAAAGGCTTGAGATTGAATATTCAAAGATCTGAGAGGGTGGTTGACCTTTAGTTATATAAGAGCATGATAAGTGGAAACCCATGTGTCTTAAAAAGAGCACCACCAACACTGTGAATCACTCTGTATCGTGTTCTGAATAACTAAACTTAAAATTACACTCTCTAGGGAAAAATAATGTATTTTTCAACTTGTATTGATTTTCTTTTAGCTCATAACTCCTCTTCAGTGTCCTGCTCTTTAAAAGGAAGGTCATTCGGCTGCATACCATTCACAGTGAGCTCAACGTAGTGCTCTCCAGTGAAGGTGTCATCTGTGATGGAGATCTCCACTTCGTACGCCCCTTCGTCTGACAGCTGCAGGTTGTGCAGCAGCAGTGACCCGTTCTCAAACACCAGGATACGGTGGCGGTACTCTGGCCTCAGGTTGCCTATGACATCTGTCCCTATGGATTGCACGACGGTGATGGGTTTCTCCTTGTTCCTCTTCAGCTGCCACTTGATCACAGGCTTGTCCGAGCTGCTGCTGGAGTAGCTGACTGACAAGAGGGCCTCTTTGCCCACCGTGCCCCTCACTACCTGGGTTTGGCTGGTCACGTTCACCCCTGACACCTCACCTTGGAAAAAAAGACAAAGAGACAGTAATAAGGTCTTGAACTGAGGAGCAGATAGAGAAGAATACGGGGATACTAAGGGGTTGTTGGGGGACACAGAGAAAACAAAAGTCAGTCACTTTGCAGCGCCTGATGCTCCGCCAGCGAGCAGATATCACAACTATTCACACACAGTGAGGACTAATTACTGTTACACTAATTACTATTATTACTACAAGAACACACATACAAAATTCAGAGCAGCAATGGGGCACGGATACAACGGCCCTGTACAATAACAAAGAACATTTATGCATTGTAAGTTCAATATTATGGTATTTAATTACTATTTTTTAGACTTAATAGGTCCCACCGTTGTGGTATTATGTATTAAAATTGTGTACTTTTTACTCCATTTATTTGATTTCTGTAGTTAATTAAAACCAGGTTGGCGGTTCAAACCCCGGCTCCTACTATCTGCATGTCGAAGTGTCCTTGAGCGAGACACTGAACCCCAAGTTTCTCTCCGGGTGCTGCTCTAAATGCGTAGGATGGGTTAAATGCAGCGGTCAAATTTCATGTATGTACCTGTATGATGATTGTGATAAAGTTTATTTTTATTTTTTTATTCCTTGATGCTGTCACAAAGGGCTTTCATTCTTTAGGCCTTAGTCCAATATGTTTTTTTTCTTGGTTGCAGACTTGATGAATATATTTCTTTGCTTATTTGCCTTAAGACAACCGTTAGTCAGCTTACTGTATGCTTCCCACGCAAACAAACTCATATGCACACGCGTTGCTTTTCACTAACCACTGATCCGTTTCTCAGAACTCCCCCCCAGGAATTCATCATGACCCCTCGTAGTGAACAAGTAATACTCTAATTTTGATTTGTGTTCCCCAATTATCCTCCACCTCCCACAGGGATAAGGTATTACAGTGTGAGCCACATTTCATCCTTTATGGAAGAGCTCTGTCTTGGAAACCAAACACAGCAAAGCTATTAAGTTCCCAGTGGAGGTTCCTATAACTCAGCTGTGGCCGGACACATGGAGGTCTAAACACTGGCAGTGAGCCTGTGGGGGCATCCTACTGTTAGCCTCAGTGATGGAATGATCAACCTAGAGGAGAGGGAGGAGAGAGAGAGTCGGCACTGTTCGCCATTCTTTGCAGTGAGGCAGTTAGCAGGGCATCGCCTCATTGCCGTGGTAACCATTTGGTCCGCCTGACAGGGGTTGCCAAGGCGATAAAACAAAGGGCATGATTGTTGGAACTAGTTTCCTCCCTTGAAAAGAGTGAGAGAGCGTTAGAGAGGGAGAGAAAGAGAGTGAGTCTTTGTCACTGGTGAAGTTGGAGATAGACACTGGGTCCAGTGATTCTACCAAAATTGGCCTGGTTGGGTAAACTGGGTACATGGTACCGGTCATGAAATCAAATCACACATTTTTACCACCGCATACTAAACTTTTGACATCACTTTACCCCTCAAATGAACTCATCCAAAGCTTCCCACGCTCCAAAAAAAGCAGGCCCCGTCCTATTCACCGATATTATCACACTTAACCTACACATCCCCTCCTCACACACCTACAATGGACACTCCAGGCTCCTTTGAGCTCGGGATGGGGGCCCAATAGAGAACACCACCCATGAACGAATCCATTGTGCCGCTGGCCCGTGGTGGAACACAAGGACAAGAAAAAACATCAGGGACTAACTTAACCTGGATTAACTTCACTTCAAAAGGAGCAAGAATTTGAGTTTTGAACTGCTTTTTAAGTGACACAAAGACTGTATAATAGGACAATTGTAAAAAAAAAGATGTTAATTGAAATGATAATTACTGGTTTGCTCGTTAATAAACTGTCAGAATATAACAATTTAATATAAAATCCACTTGCTTTGTTGCCATCTGAGGTAAGTAGCACAGTCTCAGGGATATCCTCTAATCTTCTGGATAGACTAACAAATGTTTGAGCTTACCTGTGAAGAGCAGGAGGAGGAGGAGGCCAAAGAGCGTCAGTAGCAGAGGAACGTCAGTAAAACTGTCGCCTGTAGAGGAGGTCTTCCTCGCTACCTTCATCTTGTGTCCTGGGCAGAGTCTTTCTCCCACTCAGTGAGCATGGTTTATCCAACCCGGGCACGTCTCTGCGGCTCAACACTCTCTCCACTGCCTGCCTGCCTGCAACACTGGCCTCTGCCTGGTCACACTGAGCCCCACTCTCCTCACAGCACCCCAGTCACAGCCAACAACAGCCAACTGTGTGTGTGTGAGTGAGTGTGTGTGAGTGTGTGTGTGTCAGAGACATAGTGTAGATGAGCTCCTCTCTTCCACTCCACGTTGCTTTTTTCAGAAAGGAGCTCAAAGAAAATACTGTTTGCTTTTTTAGACAGTTATTTATCTTTAAGTGTTTTTTAAAGCCTCCTGTAAAAAAAAAAATAAGTGTTGTCTTTTTGTTAAGTAAACCTCTAAGGGGTTGAATTCAAAATTGAGTTCAGCTACTTTGCAAGAATTCCTGCTGGGACAGAACTCCTGAACTTCAGCTCTAAGAGGAGCCTACTTAAAGCTCTGAAATGTCTGAAAAACAAATCACATCCCCCCTCTTTGGCCCACTTTTGTCACATTGTGCAAACTCCTCTCTGGACTGGAGCCTCACAATAAACTCACAATTTGTCACTTGGCAACCAGCCCTGCTGTTGACCCACACACAAGCACAACATGCAGTCTCGAAGCATGTCGCTGCTAGCTGTTACAGTCAGGTGTATGATCCATGGATGGTACTATACCTGGAGCTGAGAGCTACATATATATATAATAATAAGAGTGACAAATAAAGGCAACACATAAAAAGAAAGTGCTGTACTTACTTTGTCCGCTAGGTGGTGCAGAAACTACATTAAGGCAGTGATGTTGGCCCTGTTTTAACATTTAAGTTGTGGCTTGTTTTTGTCATTTAAATGTCTGATACGCATGTGGAAAACAGAAAAAAAAGGAGCGTAACACATGGATCAAAAGGTGTAGGCCTAAGTGAAACAAAAGGAAAACATCACACACTTTAATAGGCTACTTTATCAAAAAGCACAACTACAAGCCAAGTATACCTTTCTGTAGGCCTATAAGTCAAGAATACTTAGACTTTTCTGTATACTTGTCAGTATAAGCCAAGTATACTTATGTATACTTTAGTTAAGTATATCTCTGATTAGTACATAAAAAGTAAACTGAAGCATACTCTCTTATGTTAAGTTTAAAAGAAGTATACTAATAGCACACTTGAATAAACCTCCTTTTGGTAAGGGATGCTCTGCAAGAAGAAGACAGAAACAAGTCAAAAATACAATAGTTTGAATTAATTTTGATTATACTGCCCCAGGTTTTTCTCCTGGCTGCCAATCTACCACCTCTAATTTCTTGTAAACAAGACTGTCATCTTTTATTATATCGGACGTGATTAAAATGCCCATATGCTACATCAGTCATTTTTCACTGTGTTTTGGAGATGAAGGCTTGTATGCATTGATGAGTCATTTGTAAGTAATCTCTCCCACTTTAGGAAAGCAGTCTTTTGTCTAGAGTTTTTCTTTTTTAGAGCATTTTGTTTGACAACAAAGGGAGGTTTTATGCAGAGGAGGAGGAAGCACGGTTGATAGAAAGCTCCAGGAATGTGGGAAGAACAGCTGCTGTTCACCACCACCAACACCACCACCACTCTCCCAGGGCTCAGACACAGACTGTGTAGTGGGCCATCAAAGCCGAACCTCTCCCCTCCACCTCTGCCCTCGATAAAAGCAGCAACCTCCCTTTTCCTCTCATCTTCTGACACACTATAAAACAAGGGTGGACTCTTTCCACTCCGTACTGGAAGAGAGACGGTGCCTGTGTGTCTCAGTCGGTCTGGATGCTTGTGTTATGACAGAAAACCATTCACCATCACGTCTGGTCCACAGCAAGGCTGATGTCATCCTGTGTGACTCAGATAAACAGATTTGACAAAATGTATCTTTACATGATGCTGCTATCACATCTTATGACTGTGATTCCTTCCCGGACACATCAGGTGCTGTTTATGCAGCCGTGGCATTAATGTCCTCTCATTAAGTTGTGTAACCTGCTTGGTATTAAAGATGATGTATCTCCTCTAAGATGGCCCTGCCAGTGGCATAACCACTGGAAAGCAGATAATTGCGCCCCCTGCTGTTTGTCCTGGCTTATTC
This sequence comes from Hozukius guyotensis, assembly GCA_916700995.1. Classification (NCBI taxonomy): domain Eukaryota; kingdom Metazoa; phylum Chordata; class Actinopteri; order Perciformes; family Sebastidae; genus Hozukius; species Hozukius guyotensis. The sequence continues at coordinate 288,832 of CAKALU010059275.1, forward strand.
ATCTCTAATTATCACCCAGGAGACCAGAAAGCTCTTTTCTCTCTGACAAGCTGTCTGAGGAAAAGAGCAAAAACCAACCCAAGCACATCTTTCACATGATCTACTCCTAAAATAGTCCACGTTCGGCTTAACAAGTTGTAAAAAGGGACAGAACTATTCTACCAAGCGCTTTACAAACTCACGCTCCCTCACACCTGTCTTATTCCCTCACTCTAAGAATTCAATCTTCAGCACAAAGTGGGTGTTGTGCTATGTTTGGAGGTGTGCAGAATATTGATTGTTCACCCACAGTCATTAAAGAGACAGGAGAATGTGGCCATGGCACCTCTGGGACTGAGTAGGAGAAAAGAAAAGAGAATCTAAAAACTAAAATTTTAGCTCTCCAAAAACGTTTTGTGAGGATTGCAACTCGATCAGAGTCACACATCTCCTCTGCTCCTCTATTTAAGAAACTCCAGATTCTTACTATTTATGATATCAATATTTCTCAAATATGTGTTTTTATTTATAAGATACTTTCTGGTGGGAATATTCCTGAGCAGTTCAAGACCTATTTTAAAACAAATTCTCAGGTCCATTCTTACTCAACCCGTCAATCTCTAGATCTTCATCCTCCTAAATTCCTCATTAGTAGAGGTCAATTTTCGATAAGATTTAGGGGAACCAAATTATGGAGTAGCTTTTCATATCTATCAAAAAACTGTTCGTCTGTCAAATGTTTCAAAAGTCGCTTAAAGGGTCATTTAATTGCTGTTTTGTAATTGCTTTTCCCCATGTTGTCCATGTATCTGTTTTTATGTTTTTTTATTTTTTCCCACTCACAATGTT
>CAKALU010059276.1:0-35614 GCA_916700995.1 Hozukius guyotensis
CTAGTGAATGTACAGTGGACGTTTGTGCAGAAATAACTGCTGCAGCTCCTCCAGACCAACAGAGGTTTCCCGTGTCTTGTGAAGTGACGGGGCTCCGCAGAGAGAAACGTTATCGTCTCCGACCAAAACTCTCCCCTGTTCCCTCCAGCCGCAGTCGGGAGGCTGAGGCAGGAAAAGCCAACACTAGTATCAGCATTGATTCATGGAGAGACCTTCGTCTGGGCAGCTAACATTACTGCCAAGCAGCTGAAATATAGAGTGATATTGTGCTTTTAGCTGACGTGTGTCGCCTCACTGTTTTGAGCGATGCTCGTTCATGTCTATGTAGAGCGAGCACAAGCGCATGCGCAAGCAACAGGACGCTGACTCTCGTTGACTTAACGGCCACAGGTGTCGCTGTTAACAAGCAATTTCTGATTCTTACAAATAGTCCCTTTAAGGCTGAAAAGTGGTGTTTCCGTGCCCTCTCTAGTTCTCTGGTTGGGCATGGTCAGAAGTGTGCTTTGTTGCACCTGTGATGTCACGGCGTCCTAGAGTACACCTGTACATCACTGCAGCAAGATCTGAAGTGAAAATCACTGGAGGTCTTCAAAAACAAGATTTTCCGGGGCTGTTAAAGGGAACATATTACGAAAAAGTCACTTTTTTCTAACCTACAAACAAACAAATAAGACGACCCAGTCAGTTTTTTGTGGGCTGTCTAGATCAGAAAACATGTGATTCAACAAGTCGCCATTCAGACTTGGCTCCCCCTTCCTATGTCACATGCAGGCTCATTAGAATTTACCGCTCCCCCATCTGAACATTTCCACCCACAGCTTGAGAACTACCTTTGCAATCATATTTTTCTCACAAGCCAATCAGAGCAGATTGGGCTTTTTCAGGAGGGGGTCTTAAAGAGACAGGAGCTAAAACAGAGCGTTTCAGACAGAGGGTAAATACAGGAATATTCAGACAGACCGTATGAGAAAAATAAAGTGTTCTTTGAACATTAAAGCATGTAAACATGTTCTAGTAGAAACCCAAAATTCAAGTATGAACCTGGAAATGAGCATGATATGTGTGCTTTAACTTAAGATTTTCAAGTTCTTTGTCTGCACAACAATTACAGTGAAGCAGTCGTTCTCCTATGGGGATCAATAAACGTTGTATATTATCTTATCCCAACTTATCATAAATGGTTACTCATATATTTAGTGTTCAAGTCCTGGAGGTGTTTTCCAGACGTAACACTTGCTGTTTATCACATACGGGGCAATTCAACCTTCCTGAAACACTGCAAAAACATGAACAGCATTTGTAAGTACCTCGGCTGAGGATGTATCAAACCAAGTTCACACTACAAAACTTTCGAAGTTGTCAGATAGCTGTACTGTTCACACTACACAACTTACCGTCTTGTAATCTGGAGTCTTGAAGTCGTTGTGGTTTTCACACTAGATGACTGACCGGCGACAGGAGGTCACACACTACAACATCTTTCACCAGGAGGAATCCCAGATGAGGTCAACACACTACGTTTTGTCACGAAAACACACACGAGAAATACACACTAAATGACGTGGTGCCATACACAAGACACATTGCTGATGTTGTTGTTGGCATGTGTTTATAAAATAGGTTTTATAAATAGCCTGTTTCCACCGGTTTCCACACTCTTTTTTAGTATTTATTCCTCTAAGTCAGGGGTCAGCAACCTTTACTATCAAAAGAGCCATTTTAGGCAAAAAAACAAAACAAAAATGTGTCTGGAGCCGCAAAACATTTGATCATTGTGATGAAGGTAACACAGTTTATAGTCTAAGTATATAGTATATAAGTCTAATGCAGTGAGGGCCAAAGAGCAAATGTACTACTACGGAGTATTAGGGCCACATTGAGGGAAAAAAATCAGAGATTTCCAGAATAAAGTCATAATATTAAGAGAATAAAGTCGTAACTTTACGAGAATAAAGTCGTAACTTTACGAGAATAAAGTCATAACTTAACGAGAAAAAAGTTGTAATATTACAAGAATAAAGTCATAACTTTACGAGAAAAAAAGTCATAACTTTACGAGAATAAAGTCATAACTTAACGAGAAAAAAAGTCGTAATATTACGAGAATAAAGTCATAACTTTACGAGAAAAAAAGTCATAACTTTACGAGAATAAAGTCATAAATTTACGAGAAAAAAAGTCGTAATATTACGAGAATAAAGTCATAACTTTAGGAGAAAAAAGAAAATAACACGTAAAATTACTACTTTATAATATTATGACTTTATTCTCGTAAACCTATGGCTTTATTCTCGAAATCTCAGATTCATTTTTTTTCCTCAATGTGGCCCTAATACTCGGGTAGCAATGGTACTAAAGTGGTGTAGTGTGAACTAGACATTAGAAGCAGTGTTGGGAAGTAACTAGTTACATGTAACGATTTATGTACTTAAATTACAAAGTGTATGTAATGTAATTGTAATCAGTTACATCTTTTCCCAGTAACTGTAATTAAATTAGTTACTAATCAAAACATCGGTGAATACGAAGGGGTTACATCAGATTCTATCCTTTTCGATAAGAAGATTGTAGAATATAACATTCATTCTGTTGCTCTGTTACAATCCAAAAAGTTATATTGAAGAACTTTTAAAGGTCCCAGATTCATACTTGTATTTTGTGTTTCTACTAGAACATGTTTACATGCTGTAATGTTAAAAAAAAAACTTTATTTTCCTCATACTGTCGGCCTGAATATACCTGTATTTACCCTCTGTCTTGAACGCTCCGTTTTAGCACATTTCGACGGAATTGCGACGAAATTGCAACAGAATTGCGTTGCTTGGCAACAGCTTGAGTCCATGTTTACTTCCTGTCAGCTGATGACATTCACATACACTGCAACCAGGAAAAAACTGGGATACATTTAGAATGTTTACGTTTAAATCTGTGTAAAGGGTCTAAATATTGTATATTTGTGACATCACAAATGGGCAGAAATCCTGACAGCTTGTTTCAAATGCAGAGTTTCTGAATATGGGCTGTGTATATCTCCCTGTGGATTGAGCTTTTCGATACCTTCACAGTATTTATATAGGACTTAAGCCTGCTTTATAATAAAAAAACATGAAAATCTCACTTTTTTATAATATGGGACCTTTAATAAAAGTTTGACAGTAATCAGTGTTGAGTACTGTTGGATCTACATGTGGATCAAAACGAATCAAACAAAGCTGTAATGATTTGTGTTTGTTTATTTTATGAATTTTAACCGCTGCTAAATGTTTTTGTTTTATGAATGGAGCCTTATAAAAGTGACCAACGCTAGCTGTTACTAAAGAATGAAAACAACGTGACCAATACTAATCAATTCTCCAAAGACTTTTCTGTGTCTGTCAGACGTACCGTATTTTATGCAGCTTATTTATCTGCATCAAGCAAATGGGTAGAAACAAACCTATTTCAGACGTTTCAAAAGTTTGGTTGGACAGCTTGACAGTCGGGTGGAAACGCAGCTCGAGTAGTGTTGGCCGTCTCTCCTGCCAAAAACTGCTCGCCTGCGTCTTTGAGTGTGCAGCAGCCCTGCTAGTGCTGATGCCCCTTCTGCTATCATTATTTAGCTACTTAACGCCATAAAGAGAAACGGAATAAAAAGAAGAGAATGGGGCCATGAGGCTGCAGTAATGGGCTTGTAATGGACTATAAAACAGCAGTAAAAATCCACACACTTACCCTCACAGGCCAAATAACACACGCATATACAGAAGCCCTATCTCTATCTGCCACACACACACACCTCCGTAGACCGGCATAGATCAAACCATAATGATAAACTGTTACAAACAGCTGGACAAATGGAGTGAACCATTCATGTTTGTTGTCTATAACATCTACCATTGTGTGTAAAAGTGTTTCCAATGTGATTTTGAGTCTGTGGGAAAATGTCAATAACCATAATACAGAAAGATAGAAAGGAAGAATACAAAGAGGAATGGATACTGAAGCAGACAACAATCACACACCGACACAAACAGCTCTCCAGCCCTGATAAAGAGTCTTTGAGGCTGTAGCCTGGGGATTAGGTTTGAGGATCGCCTCGGGTGATTTCTCCCCGTCTTTCTCACTCCCCTGTATTGCCTTCTCCACCACAATATTTATACAATGAAATACGCTGTGAGGTGTCCATTGTGCATTTAACCAATCCAGTTGCCGGAAATAAGGTTGGCATTGTACAATTTTGCAAACCACGAATACGTTAAATGTCGACGTTTCTGAACCAAAAATACGTTTGATAAATAAGTTTCATATCAGCCTCGTATCACGCTTGCAGGAACGTACAATGCCACGTGGTTGTGAAATGATCGGAGAGGTTTAGGCAACAAAAGTACTTGGTTAAGGTTAGAAAAAACATTATGATTTGTGTTAAAATAATAACGTAACAATGTAACGTAACAATCGTAACAACCCAACGCGTTCTCATCCCACTTCATCACATACTGCCGCTTTGTAACGTCATCACTTTAGGTTTAGGTAACAAAACCACTTTGTTAGGTTTAGTAACAAAACTACATGGTTGGGCTTAAAACTACAACGTTTGTACTGTAAAAATTAAACTGAATGTTGTGATCACATTACATGAACGAAGAGCTGATTATAACATTTAAGTGAAACTTAACGCCCGGGACGCAAACAGCGGTGTGTCTTTTCGCTCTTTAATCAACGTCACCACAGTCACACCTGCCGCACTTCCTCTGAGTGTTTACATTGTAGTTAATGGAAAGCCCGGTGCGTCTCATACCGGCGCTCAAGGGTGCCTTGTGCGGCAGTATGAAATGCAGATGGCCTTGACAAAGCGGGATTGAGAACGGGCTAAACAACCGTAACAACGTAACTAGCGTAAAAACAAATAACAACCGCCCTACGTTACGTAACAAGTGTAAATTCAACATTTATTTCTGGTTTCACACGCGACACTAACGGCGGTCTTCTGGTAAAAGTGTTTGTTTCTTCACTTGCTCTGTGCGTCGTTTGTTGTAATAAGTCACTTGCGCTGACCGAATGCAAAAATGCAGAAATTCAACGTATCTGTTGTTTGCAGAAACGTATAATTCCGACATTTCTTTCCTGGTCATTGGGCTGGTTTTAACTGGTCTTTTAGATGCATGTTTGTTTTTCCAAATTGAGCTCAAAACAAGCATAAAATCTTGCAATCAGTGTGAGGGAACCATTCCAAAGTAGTTTCACCAGTTTCGGTGGTTTTCTAGATCCAAGTTTATCATGCTGAAAGATTACTTGATTCAAGGAAATTCACGGAACTAGATCATCTGTATTAAAAAAAAAAAAAAAAACAAGAGTGGTTTGTTTAGGTTTGAATGAAAGAAAGGGCTCTAAGACTTAAAGGGAAAGTTCAGGTGTTTTGAAGTGACGTGTATGAGGTTCTTCTCCATAGTCAGTGTATTACCTACAGTAGATGACGGTCAGCACGCCCCCATTTCGGGGAAACAGACCCGCACAGGAGCAAAGCAATGTACTGCTGTGGACGGGGGCAGCAGCAAAACATCTTTTAGCCCCCTAAAAGAAAGGCCCACCTAAAAAACAACAAATGATATGTGTGTGTTAAATACAGCATACACCTGATTTTTTTTTTTAGGTGGGGCCTTTCTTTTAAGTGGCTAAAATACGTTTTGCTGCTGCTTCCGTCCACAGCAGTACATTGCTTTGCTTCCGTGCGGTAACTCCTGTCTGTTTCTCCAACCTGGGGGCACACCGACCTGAACCATCCCTTTAATTTTGGAGCAACTTACTTATTTAATGGATATTTCCTGCAGTTTATTTGTTGATGGCAGACCGTTGCTAGTGTTTCTAATCTTTTCAAATAGATAGATTCTTTGCCACTATCTCTACAGAGCCTCGCATAAATACATTATACACCGCAATAGAGCTACATGAAAGACATCAGAAACACCATACCTATACACACACAGCACCTAGAGCCAAAACTCCTGCCATAGCGTGCCTGTCTCCAGGCAAGGGATCTGTATCTACAACCAGATGGAAGCAGAGTGAAGAATGGGTTGAGAGGACGCCTGGGGTCATGTGCTATGGTGTGTGCTCTGCATGCAACGGCTTTGCTGTTGAGGTCTGAGAAGTTGTGGATGGGGAGGCCGGTCATTTTGGAGGCGTTGTGTGTGATGCATATGAGTTCCTATTGGAGGCAGTTATCATGGTGAAGAAACAGGGGGAACGATAGAGGAGAACGGGTGGAATTATACTTTAGTAGAGCAGCAGCAGAAGGTGGGGGGGCAACAGAAAGTGCTCTGAGGTTTTGGATGGCAGAGAGTCTTTGTTGGCAGCGTTTGAGGATGTCAGTGGTGTGTTGTTCAAAGCTCAGTTTATTGTCCAGGTTGAGTCTGAGATATTTGAAGCACTCCACCCTCTCAACAGTTTCATTATTAGTAGCCACATGAACATTTACAGTAGGAGAGAGGAGGTTAAAGAGAGAGCAGTGGAACCAAAATGCTGTTCATTTATTCAAGATTTCTCTCACTATCTGGAAATATTTAGTGTGCTATACTATATAGTGTACTGAGATGAATTTGGTTTGCTATTTATAACGAGTCAGCAGCCCAAAACCTGCTGGGCTTAAATATATATCAAACAGATAAAACAAAAGATGTACTCACAATACTCACAAGTATTCAGACTCCTTTTACTGAGGATCCACCCGATCGGTGATGATTGTCCTTCCGGAAGTTTCTCCCATCTCCCCACAGGATCATCTGGTTCTTGGTCAGTTCTCCTACCAAGGTCCATGTCCCCCGATTGCTCAGTTTGGCCGGACGGCTAGCTCTAGAAAGAGTCCTGGTTGTGACATACGTCTTCCATTTAAGAATTATGGAGGTCACTGTGCTCTCAGGAATCTTAATGCATCAGAAATGTTTTGTAGCCTCCCCCAGATCTGTGCCTCCATACAATCCTGTCTCTCATCTCTGCAGGCAGATCCTTCTGGTTTTGTCAGCTGTGAAACCTTAAAGTCCAATCAATTGAATTTAGCACAAGTAGACTCCAATCAAGGTGTAAAAACATTTCAAGGATGATCAAGAGAAATGGGAGGCACCTGAGCTACATTTCAAGTGTCATAGCAAAGTGTCTGAATAATACACTAGTGAAAAGCGAATAATTACTGTATATCAATGTGATATTTCATCTATTTCGTTTTAATAAATTTGCAAAGATGTTTTATTCAGCGTTCAGTTGTACTTAGCTCCACCCTCTCATGTTACTTCTGGTTGCAAAAAAACAAGATGGCGACGGCCAAAATGCTGAACTCAAGGCTTCAAAACTGTAGTCTACAAACCAGTGGGTGACAACACGGTGACTACGTCCACTTCTTATATAGGCCTACCGTTTACAGTCTGAACCAAATTTTGAGCCGGTAGATGTTGAGATATTTCATTGCAAAAAAAAGACCTGCTGGTGGCGTTGGGTGAAAAATCAGGGGATGAACTAAGTCATCAGATTAATCCTCTGGGAACCATGAATATCTATACCAAATGGTCACCCTTTCAATAGTTTCACTCGTACTCACCAAAACACAACACACAGCTTCTGTTATCATAACCCAATGTACCTAAATTATTAAAAAACTAACCATCTTTTTTTGTCTAAACTTGAATGGCATTAAAGAAAGAAAAGAGCATTGGACATTGTCACCGATTGGTTCTCTCTTTACCCACAGGAAAAAGAACCAAATCCTCCTGATAGGTGAATGTAAGGGAGCATGCAACCACCAATCGGGAGAGATGATGGGGCGTGATGTAACAAACACTGTAATGATTCAGCCCCCAGGAACCAGAAACGCATGAAAAACTCTCAATTCCTGTCACCTCGTCTCCCGTCTCTGGGCCACAGGCTCTGCAGACTAAAACCTGTCGCATATCATCCTGTCTCATAACTACCCCATCAATCTCCCCCCATCCACCCCTACCTAAATAATCTTAAAGCAACCCTCGCAGTCAAGTAGAAAGAGATGGTGAATCAAGCTGGAGGCAAGACATCAGGAACTAGACACTCAGTTTAGTTTCCCAGTAATCTCTGAGCTACTACCTGTAATCTGTACAGTGAGACAGAGACACAGGCTTCAAACTAAATGTCTCCCTTGTTTCTGGCGGGCAGAATCCAATCTGTATGCCTTCAAACAAGCATGTTGTTGTTGTGTGTTGTGTTTGGAGCTAATAGAGCCCTTTTCTGTTAGTGAAGATGATGATGTATTTTGTGGGTGGAGCGTTAAGAGGAGGCAGAATAATTCTTTGAACACGTTAGCTAACGCTGGCTAGCAAGTATTGTTGGCTTGTTTTATTAACAATGGCTGAAGAAAATACTAGTTTCTCTCAACATGTGCTGTCACTCACTCTCAGAGACCACAAGTGTTAGTTGAGAAAGTTAGCATTACCAACGGGACCAGATTAGCCGGCCCCTACGCCGATGACAGACTAATGTTACTTCGGGGGTTGAGGGGACGACTACCTTGTTAGCTAGCTTGTCCACAGACTGACAAGCTAGCTAACACCTGCTCTCGGTGAAGTAGTCTCCTAGCGGCGAGGAATGAGGCCGAGGGACCGTTAGACCCAGCACTGCTGCTGGCCACCAGACCGCTGCTGGGCTCATTTTCTGTAACCAGTGTTGCATGAAAGCATGGCTGAATTACCAAGCTAGCTAAGTAGCCAGCCATCTGACCAGTGGGCTGGTGGCCAGCGGAAGCCCTGTAAAGATAAATTGAAGGCGTATAAATCTAAGGATGCCTATAGTTAACTATCCTTCAGTAAAGTCAGTCAAGAAAAGAGTTGTACAATATCGCCGAAGCGTTCACAGATGGAGAGAAAATGTTGCTGATAGTTTATAGTGACCAGGCGTCCCGGTTTGTCCAGGACTGTCCCGGTTTCAAGCTGGGTGTCCCGAGTCCCGACAAATATCTGTAAAACACTCAAATGTCCCAGTTTTCACTACAATTAAAATAATAACAATATTATACTTATATAGACGTTTATCATGTTCCACTCATTAATTAATTTGTGCGCATGAGATAAGTAGAGCCAGCACAGCGCACCGCAGCAGTTCTCTAACTGGAGTGATGTTGCATGCTGTCAAGCCACAACTACGCACGGACATGGCAGATATCCGCTGGTTACATTTTGTGCAGTTTTGAACCACAGAACCCTCCGTGCTTATGTGCACATCAAATGTTTCGTTTTAATTATTTCACACAGTTCCTTCTGCACATCAACAGGCATTTCGCTTCGCTTATAACTCCCTCAGGACCGTCTGTTCCTGTCAGTCTTTCACCCGGTGTCTCCATCCTGGACAAAATGTCTGAGCTCCACTTTAATTATAATAGCCTGAGGCTGTGGCGAGCAACATGATGTGATAGAGATTGTTTGGGTTCAAAACTAAAGTTGAAAAATAATTTCCGTAGTCACAGACAATAATACGTTTCCTTTGAGGGAAACTCTCTACAGGACTCCCAAACTGTCAGTGTGACATGAGGTGGTGAAAGAAGTGAATGTGATAAATCATGATCACAGCCTCTAATTTTTGGGCCTCATGGCATCATGTGACGGACACAGAAGTTGTCGTACCACCGTTTGGCCACCATGAAAATTTGCTTCACAGCCCTGCGCTCTTTTAGGGGGCTTGATACGAACACTGACAAGATAGCTAGCTAACTCCTACTCTCCCGGTGAAGTAGTCTCCTAGCGGCGAGTAAAGTCAGTCAAAAAGAGAGTCGTACAATATCGGCGAAGCGTTTCAGAGATGGAAAGAAAAGGTTGCTAATAGTTTAGCCTTCTGCCATCCGCAGCCGTTTAGCAGAAGGCTAAACTATTAGCAACATTTTCTCTCCATCTCTGAAACGCTTCGCCGATATTGTAGCTCACTAGATCTCAAATGTATGCAATATCGATTTATAACCACATTTTTGAAGTGTAACTTTAGCCCTCTACTCTGAGGTGCTTTGTGTTTGCCTCCAGGCTTTCCTTTGTCTTGCCTCCAGCTAACACCGTGATGTAATCATGATGTCGGCTGTAAAAGGGTCTATAAAGCTGATGGTACTTTGAGCTACTGGTTTGATTGAAGAGAGTTACTCTGTCTTCTTGTGCGTCTTTGCTCCCTCATTTCCTCTTTCCCTCCGCTACAAACGCTCAGGAAGAAAGGATCAGAGAGGAGAGAAAGTAATGGGAGGAGAGGCGGTTAGGTGGGTGGTTGTTAACCTTTGCAGAGATGCCACTTTGTTGATTTTCCTCTGTTTCATCTTACACTTCAACTAATTAAAGCCATCAAACAAACACACACACACGTGTGCGCACACAGAGCTACGGGCATTTCTCAGTCTGCTAATTAAAGCATCTGTTTCTACATGCTCTCTTCTTTCACTCCATCCCTCCCTCCATCGCCACAGCCTTCACTGAGACGGGAGCTGGCGCATCGTTTGTACATCTTGATCATTTACGAGTCCCCACCGCTTTCGCTGCATAATTTTCTGTGAAGATGCAGATTGATTCAGGTTTGTGGATGCATTTATTCACTCCTTCACCTCTCCCTCCCTCTCAATTTGTCCTCCTTCCTCCGCCTCTACACATCTTTCCCCACCTCACCTCACCTCACCTCACCTCACCTCACCTCACCTCACCTCTCATCCTCTGTCCTCCATCCCCCTGTTGGTGAAGAGGCTCAGGCATCATTAGTGACCCCCAACGCTACCTCGCAACAGTTTAGCAGACACTTTTGAGAGTTTGGACTTCCACAGACCGGAATTTCATTTTTTTTTGAGAGCAAGTTGAATCTCAGTTAAGCCGAAAAGAAAACGTCTCTGATGATAGAAGCCTTCAAAGCAGCAGTAGGCAAGTTGGAGCAAATATGATTAAAAAAAGTTATTTTTATAAAACGGTCACTACAGTATATCCTGACAGTAGTGCATGAGACGGGTAATCTGAAAAAAATCATGTGTCCTCTGTGTCCTCCGGTGCTGCAAATCTGCCAGATTTCACAGATCGGAGGAAAACAACCAATCAGAGCCGAGCTGGAGCCTTGCCGTCTCTGAGCAGCTGTCAATCACTCGCAAACTCCGATCAGATGGTTAAACTAGTCAAATATGAATCAATATTCTGTTACTGTAATGCCTATTTCTCGCCTCAAATGTTTTCAGAATCATCTTGTAGTGTACTGTTTAGCTGTAAAATGAGAACGTCTGTGACCCGGCCGCCATGTTGAGATCAGTTGAGGAAATACCAAGCACCGCCCACCAGCCAGAGCAAACATTCTCATTTTACAGCTAAACAGTACACTACAAGATGTTACTGAGAACATCTGAGGAGAGAAATAGGCATTACAGTAACAGAATATTGATTCATATGTGATCAGCGCTGCCTAGTTTGACCGTTTGATTGGAGTTTGCAAGTGATTGACAGCTGCCTCCGTTGAATGAACAGCCAATAGGAACGCTCTCTCTCAATGAAATGACCTGTGATTGGTCACAGTCTCCCATCACGGGCTAGATGTTCTAAAGCCTGAAAACAGAGCCATGAAGAGGTGCAGAAGTCTAGTTTTCTCTCAGAACACTTGAATTACAATATGCTGAAAGGTTATTATGGAATTCTTTGCCCAATGATGCCAAAAATATTGTGACATTTCTTACGTTACAGCATTTTTTCATAACGAGACATTAACACGTGGTAAGTGACAAGCATGTCAGACAGAGCTGCTAAATACACTTACAGGTAATTCCTGTTAAATTATCAACAATAAAAGAAGTGATTTCCCAGCATTCATTAGAGCGCTTCAGTGACTTGACAGCCAGCTACTCAGAAGCATCCACCAGGGTTTAGTATTTTTTTTGTCGTGGCTAATCAAAGGAGCAATGTGATGAAAGAGGTTGTCAAATTTTAATGCTGACATCCATAAAAACACAAGAAATGTTTTTCTTCTTCTGGGTTCCACATGGACACAAAAACAGTGTGATATTCCTCATGTAGCATTCTCAGCCTTTTCAAAGGGATCACATACTGTCTTCTTTTTTTTATTTTTACTTTTTTTTTATTTTAAGCTGCAGCTGAGAACGTATAAAACTGTTCCTAATGTGATAGAGTCGATGAGGCAGGTTGACATTTCTGTAGTCTGTAAACTGAGGCTGGAAAGATGCTCCTGCTCAGGTGCACCTAAACATCTCTTTGGACCTTGCGGGGAAGGGTATTATGGGTAACGGTAGGTCGCAGAAGCTTGTAGAGTCGATGTGCACACCTCCCAAATCTCAACAAAGCATTGTGTGGACCTGCACGTCAAGCACCCTGGTACCTCCTGTAAGGAGCTGGGTTTGAAACGGAAAAGAAAAACCATAGAAATAGAATAGGAGCAGAACAGACATTCCCCTTCAAGTCAACGTAGCAGGATGATCAGAGCGGAGGCCATTTTTATGCCAAATTTAACAAATGAATGCTTCATCCACACACTCCTGTCACTGCGTAGGAAAGCACATTGCTATCGCCATATGAGTGACAACTTTATTCGGCTCATTTTCTGTAACCAGTGTTAGCATGGAAAGCATGGTGGAATTAGCAAGTTAGCTCGCTAACTAGCGGACAGCTGTCCAGTTAGCTAGCTTGCTAATTCTGCCGTGCTTTAATGCTACACTGGTTTACAGAAAGTGAGCCAAACAACGGGTTGGTGGCCAGCGGCAGTGCTGGGTTTAACGTTCCGGAGCAGGACAGGCTACCTAGCTACTAGCCAGCCATTCATCTCTCGAGCTGCGTCCGTTCCCCTCCTGGTGAGCTTCGACCACACTTTACGGCCGCACTGACATGTTGTCACCATAACAACTAACATCAATCGCCATTTTCTTTTGTACTAGTCAAAACAATTAAATGTCTGTTTAACTCCTATTGTATTTCTATGAGAAAAACAAAGGGAAACATTGTACTTTTGTTGTTGTTCCAGCCTTAACAGCTAGAGCTAGTGCAGACTGCAAGACTTTCAAAATATCAGAACTGCACGACCTTCACAACTCATCTCAGATTCTTTACATGGAGGCCGACCACCCGCAAATCGAGGCCAAAGGACCAGGTATGTTACCAATCTGGCGCTAGGTGAAGGTTTACGCCATGGCGTGCCGACACCAGGTTCCAAACCCGGCTCTCGGGATGTGGAATGTCGTCTCTCGGGGTCTTGTTCACAAGTGAGGTTAAGATGGAAGACGAGGTCGACTCAGAAGTACCGGATTGTCATGGTGAACAGGGAATGGAGCGTGAATGGGAAGCAAACGTTCAAACTTAATGAGCTTTAGAAAATTAATTTCCTTTGCAGGGTGGTTGGGCTCATCCTTAAAGATAGGGATCTTAGACATCCAGAAGGTTGAAGTAGAACCGCTGATCCAACGCGATGAAAGGATCCAGTTGAGGTGGTTCAGTCGTCTGATCTGGATGCCTCCTGGACGCCTCCCTGTGCAGGCGTTTCGGGCACGTCCAACTGGGAGGATACCCAGGAAAACACAGGAGGGCTTACATATCCAATCTGGCCGGGGAACACCTTTTGGAAACCCCAAGAAGAGCTCGAGGATGTGGCCGGTGAGGAGGACCCCTGACCTACCTGCTTACCCTGGCTATGGCTAGAAAGGATTCATCTTGTGTAAATATGACATCATGTTCTCGTTGTAATCGGAGCGACTCAGGAAGGGATCGGATGCCCTTCACGGAGGAGAGAAGACTGTTGTATTAACGTTGTAAATAGACAAAATCATGCACGTTCACTAGAAACTCCTTCTGTTGGAGAGCTCGGCGCCCGGCGGAAGCGCCTCCTCCTCCCGGCCAGGAGCTAAGCTTCGCCTTGCTGCTCCGCCGGTCCCCGGTGGGAGCCAACATGCTGCTGGAGGCCCAGGCCGTATTGCTGGGCCCGCTGGAGGGAAGGGAGGCACAAGAGAACCAGAACTGGGACCGCAGTAAAAAATTACGTTTTATAAAGGGACTCTGGTGCTCAGAAACACTACAGCTTTTGTCAGTAGGGACTGCCAAAATGATAATGAAATGAAATGAAAATCCATCCATCCATCCATCCATCCATTATCTTTAACCACTTATCCTATTCAGGGCCGCGGGGGGGCTGGAGCCGATCCCAGCTGACATTGAGTGAAGGCGGGGTACACCCTGGACAGGTCGCCAGACTATCACAGGGCTTGAAATGAAAATTAAGATAATATAAATAACCTTAACCTTAAACATGATTCATGACTTCATTACATTACTAGAACCTTCATCTAAAACAAATTACAAGAGTTTTACACCAGACGGATCCTTTCCAGCCATAACTTCCTTCCCCTGCTGCCGCCATGACATGGACCCAGGAAATGGTGGCAGCAGTGGTGGGAAATGGGTGGATGGATGGATGTTTGAAATCTGTCACAATAGTCTGGGAACCCAAAGCTCTGATTTCAGGCCAACTTTTGTCGCAGATCGCAAAAATGTGTCTGGCTGATGGGACTGGTTTCTTCAACTAAACTTGCAGCTGTAACTTCTCTCATTCTGAGCTCTACCTCCTCCTCCTCCTCCTCCTCCTCTTCTCCCTTCATGTGCTGTTGTTCCTGTGTACCCCACCGGGAAAAATCCATAAATGGCCAAATAACAAATTTTACCAGCACGAGTATTTGGTTTGTACTTGGATTGAAAGAAAATATACTGTTTTTCATAGTCTGCTGAGCAACATGGTCGAAGCAAACTATCTTTTCTGTCAAAAATCCATAACTCTGCAGGATGTTCACTTCAACCAATCAGAAAGCAAGAATCCTGCCAATGCTCCCCCTCCGTCTCCCCGTGTCCCTCAACGATTTTATTTTCTTTTTCTCCAGCAACACACACACACACACACACACACACACAGACACACACACACACACACACACACATACCCTGCCGAGCAAGGGTTGGCAGACGAGTAGCGCTGTCATTTGTCAGCTACATCCCAGAGGTAACATAAGGGATAGGCAGCACAAGTGTGTGTGTGTGTGTGTGTGTGTGTGTGTGTGTGTGTGTGTGTGTGTGTGTGTGTGTGTGTGTGTGTGTGTGTGTGTGTGTGTGTGTGTGTGTCAGCTAAATTGGGCGTAGCAGTGATGTTGTATGGAATGATCAAACAATTGATCCAAAATTTAGTTTGATGCTTCCTGGCTTGAACTTCAGGAGGTGGACAGAAGAAGGAAAGATGACATGGGGAGGGGAAGAAAAAGCGGGAGAGGAGAGGAGAGGAGAGGAGAGAAACAAAAAAAAGAAGTGAACATTTTGAAGGAGGAGAGTGTGACACACTGCGAGCAGAGTCCACACTCTCAATCTGAATACATTTAAATACATTCTTCCTCTTATTTTTTGTACTCGCTGTGGCCACTGAAACGAGCCCGGTCGTCTCATGTGTGTGAATATGTTATCTCACAGTCTGGAGTTTATGATTTTGGAGAGAGGACTCACCAATTACGGCGCTTCAGTTAGTCCCGCCTGTGTGATACACTACTGCCATCCAGTGGTGACACCATGGAACTATCATGTCCAGCAGCCTCCTTACATACATTAGCTTCAAATAAAACACTTCTCAATGTAACAGAACATAATTAAAAGGATGGACAATTGTTTCTGTGTTCCTTTCTATGCACATTGTTTATGCTTCATTAGCTCTGCTATTCCCTCAAACACACACACACACATATAGCTGCACAAAGACACTTCACACATTAAAAAAACACTCATTCATATATATACACACACGAAACGTAGTGGGCAGTGCAGCCCATAATATCATCCATTACGCTGTGATCTCCACTAATAGGCCACTCCAGTGCCAGGCTAATTCAAGAGACTGATTAGCATAAGTGAGCTATGGCGTTCATTAGCCTTATCAAGGATTCATAAAGCTGACCAAAATGAATGGGATCCTCCAAACGGCGTCCAAGACGAGCACTGGAGTCATTTACACAGGCGGTGTTTTCTCTCCGCTGATACTGAAACACACACATAAACGCTCAGATTCAGCGGTTTGATGTACTCCGTGGTCGTTTTTTGAGGCAATCAGTAGGTAAATGGAGAGGAAGTCTGAACAAAATGCATTTAATGTTGATAAAATACTCCTCTTTGAAGAGCTTAAGTGTAAAATACAGCAGCATGGTGGGCTGTTACGTCCGTCTCTTTCTGCTAACGTGGTGGTTTATTAAGGAAGTGAAACGTAAATTAAGGCATAACAGGCTGAAAGAGACTACATTAGACATTTTCTGCATACATTAGTGGGGAATTAAAGTGAGATACAGCAGCAGCTAAGTGGACCTTGAAATCACAGTGTCAGTAAAAGCTAGGCTAATAGAAAGACAGAGTTCCTCCCCTTCCGGTGGACCACCATGGGACCTTATCTCAGAAAAAATATGAATGTAGTCAACGGAGAGAGACAAATATTTTTTCGATTTGATTTGTATTGAATTAATTTGAATTTTAAAGGTCCCATATCGTGCTCATTTTCAGGTTCATACTTGTATTTTGTGTTTCTAATAGAACATGTTTACATGCTGTAATGTTTAAAAAAAACGGTATTTTCCTCATACTGTCTGCTTAAATATACCTGTATTTACCCTCTGTCTGAAACGCTCCGTTTTAGCACATTTCAATGGAATTGCAACAGAATTGCGTTGCTAGGCAA
The DNA here is from genome assembly GCA_916700995.1 of Hozukius guyotensis. Lineage (NCBI taxonomy): Eukaryota > Metazoa > Chordata > Actinopteri > Perciformes > Sebastidae > Hozukius > Hozukius guyotensis. The sequence goes on from CAKALU010059276.1 coordinate 16,687, forward strand.
CAGTTTGGGTCCATGTTTACTTCCTGTCAGCTGATGACATTCACATACACTGCAACAGGAAATAAACTGGGACACATTTAGAATGTTTATGTTTAAAACTGTGAAATGGTCTAAATATTGTAGATTTGTGACATCACAAATGTACATAAATCCTGACGGTTTGTTTCAAAAGCTCAGTTCCTGAATATGGGCTGTGTGTATTTCTCTGTGGATTAAGCGTTTCGATACTTTCACAGTATTTATAAAGCACTTAAACCTGCTTTAGAATATAAAAGACATGAAAATCTTACTCTTTACAATATGGGACCTTTAAAGTTCTTTGTTTTGGTTTTACAACCCGCAACCGTACTGTTCTGGTTCACTCTCACCGCTCTAATCGGCCGTTTCAAGCCACAACAGGCAGCTCCGATAAACTCACCGTACACTACCTGCTGAACACCAAACTGCAGACAAACAAAGTTAACAACGAGCTGTGTGGACATAGTGGAGTGTTTAGCAGCTAAAGAGACAGATATTTCACAGACCATATAGGTGGACGACGCGTCCCCGTCTTCCTCCCACTGTACAGAAGTGAAGCCAAAATATCCCGGATACGGGAGCTGCCATCTTGCACTTTTGATGTCATTTGCCAGAAGAGTCTTTGCAGTAGAGCCGCGGCATCGAGGTCCCACTCATACACCCGCCCGAACCAATCACGAGCCGAGCACGGCCGCAGCTTGATAGCGAGAGAGGATCACAGCTGTCAGTCATGATGTCACACCCTTTTTATAGCATCAAATAACAACTTCAAACCAAACTTAGCAGCAAAATGAACACTTGAACATACATCAGCAGCTCGCAGCTAGCAGTGCTAACAGCGCTAAGAGTGAAAACAACAGCAACGCTGCTGACAGAGCTAACAGTGTTAACCTGGGGGGGAACTGGAGTGTGTGCGCTACGCTTCCTCAATCAGTCAGGACGGCGTTATCAGCTGTAACCGCCGTATGAGAGCAGTGCAGAGCGGCGGCCGTGAGCTAGCCAGTGGGGCACACTTTCATGCACGAACATGCACTGAAAGCACACACGCCCGGCCCGGCTATGTCAACAAAGCATGGAGAAGCTCAAATTACAACACACACACACACACACACACACGCACACACACACACAGACACAGAGGGAGAGTGACTTCATTCTCTGCTCAGGTAGACATTACTCCTCTATATCTTTATATAGACAATAGTAGTTTGATGCTCTGGATATCGTATAGAGCACCTTTAACTGATCTTGATGTGGTGCAGTTCCCCTTTAACAATTGCTAAAATCTGTCATTTTTAGATGCCTTTTCACATCATAAAAGCTACAAGCATGAAAAGTGCGGCCGTTAACGTTGGCTGGCTCCGGGCTGACGGGGAAGGTGCAGCAGAAGGCTTCCTGGTCTCTCCTCTTGTGTTTTTTGGGTTGGGCTGCCGGAAAGTTAAAGAGCATAAAATTAGTTTGGAGCGATAAATTGTTTCAACCAGCTGAGGAGGTTTTTGCCTGGACAATCAATTTTTGGATGAAGTTGCTAGCCATGCTATGCTGCTGTGGCCTTCCTAATGCTGTAATGCTGAGTGGGATGTAGTGTGTGTGTGTGTGTGTGTGTGTGTGTGTGTGTGTGTGTGTGTGTGTGTGTGTGTGTGTGTGTGTGTGTGTGCGTAGGTATATTGACACTGGGGTGTCTGGTTGAGTAATGGGGGCGTTGCAGAGTTTAGATGGCTTCTATCCTCCTTCCTATCCAATGCTTGAGAAGGTCATCACTCATACAGACAGAGGGAACGAGAGAGAGAGAGAGAGAGAGACAGAGACGGTGCTCATCCAGGCAGGAAAGAGAGTGTGTGAGAGTGTGTAATGAGTGTGTGTGTGTGTGTGTGTGTGTGTGTGTGTGTGTGTGTGTGTGCACAAGCGAGAGAGCATGAATGAGACAGAGAACAGAGGGATGGTTCTGAGAGAGACAAAGACAATGGAAGGAGAATGAGAAACGATTGGTAGACAGAAAGAGAGGTGGAGGTAAAAGATGAGTATTCTCTCTTTTAGGATACTACAACAATGGCCTCCAACTTTCTGTCATCCATTCATTTTCACATTTTACAATTTTAATATGCCGACTTGCTTCCCGGCACAATGAAAAATGAACAACTACAAAGCTCTGAAGCCTCATTAAGCACAACAAACACGGCAGTCTGTGCCGTCACCGTATCAAACCCAGACCCAGTCACATGATCATATAGTGGTCACACTTGTTAGTTACTGTCTAAATAGAGAATCTGGGTTTGGATTTGGTGGACAGATCATCAGAAATATTGTCTTTTGGGATGGTAATCTAGTTACATTTGGGATTCGAGCCATAACTCTTATAACTTGATCTCAGAACTTGTTCTGCTGCATTCATGTTTTAGTTGGAGAAGCTAACATCAGACATGTGATGGTAAACAGCTCTGCTTTCATACATCAGACTCATGGATGTATAAAGAGAACTGGATACAGAGTTGGAGGCGGGCTCCCGCTCCTTCCTATGAGAGTTGCTGCTCAGTGGCGCATGAAGCCAAAATGGCTCGACTGTCGAGTGATAAACTACCCGGATCATCCGGCAATCTTCAGCATCCATTGGGCCCATAGAGCAGGCGCAGAAGCGTTTCCTTTAACTCCGCCTTCCAGCCCTCGCTCCAGCCTTGGTCTGGGTCTCATTCACATGAACGGAGGAAGGGAAATAACTCTGGATTCAGCTATTATTATTTTACAACTTTTAGGACCTAATGATTTAAATAAGGGCTGTTCAAAAGTTCATACTAGGAAGTTTATTTACCTCAAAAAAATATATCTGCTGATTTACAGACGTCTCTTTCCCACTGTAAGTCTATGGGGAAAAGTCTTTTTGGGGCCCAATAGCATCACGTGACGGACACAGAAGTTGTAGTACCACTGTTTGGCCACTACAAAAATTTGCATCAGCACCCGGCGTTCTTCCTGGAGGCTTGATCAGACCGGCACATACTGGTACTTCGCAAAAAGTCAAGGCCACACCTCCTTTTGGGGGATAGAAAACGGAAGATCCCATAGATGACAATGCAATTTGACATATGTTTGGATTGTAATTTTGACAAATTCGTATGCATTCATCTCTTGTTATACAGACGTTTGTTTTATATACGTCTAATTATTATTTTGCAACCTTGCCTGAACCAGTACGTTCGCAATACCTTAATAAATTAAATTTGATCGCCGTCATGTCCCTTCAGTCTTCCCCCGTCCAACACAGTGGCCGGATATTACTTATCCAGACATCTCTACATATCTGATTGAATCCCGTTAGGCTAAGTGTTGTCTGTAAATAACCAACGTGTCAACAGCCAACTGTTTGATCTATAGGCTGAGATTTAGTTGGAGACGACAGTCTGATGCTGCTATAATATTAATGTATGACTGTAGTACTGCAGCAGCCTCCCACTCTAGCTAATGTTAGCTAGCCATGCCACTCACTGTCACCAGCATCATTTAGTCATTTACCACACTGACAGTGAATATTCACGTATCGTATGTGTCTCAGATCTCAGTGTGAAAGCCTCAGTTAACCCGCTACACAACAGCTTTTCATCATTTTCTCTCCTGTGACGGTGAGTTTCTTTCCCCCAAAATTTCAGCACAGCCTCGGTGATGACGCCATGCTGGTCTGGTCTATAGCTTGGAGCCATAAAGCCATGCTGGTCAGGTCTATAGCTTGGAGCCATAAAGCCATGCTGGTCTGGTCTATAGCTTGGAGCCATGAAGCCATGCTGGTCTGGTCTATAGCTTGGAGCCATGAAGCCATGCTGGTCTGGTCTATAGCTTGGAGCCATGAAGCCCCTCTATTCTATCTTTTTTAGGACATGGCAGGGGAACAAATCAGAGATCAGCGTTTTTGGATTTATTGTTGGTACAACCAACTACACAGCAACTCTTCAGCATAGCGTTATTACTATTAGCGGTTTGTTTAAAGTAGAAGTTTGGAGACATGTTTCAACTTCTTCCGTTTTGTTACCGTCTACGAGAGACACGGCATTGTTTTCCCCCAAAAGGGGGCGTGGTCATGAGAGCCTACTCTGGATGAGGTATCGCTGGTCTGATGTATGTAGTATGTTGTCAGGACATCAAACCCAGAAGACAAATGATAAGACCATGAAAAGCTGTAGTTGTTGGTTTGGGGGATGATGCAGAAGACGGGTTTTTCAGACAGAGGAACGATGCAGCCTTAAATGAGAGTCTTTATTTTGACTGAGCGGCAGAGAGAAGACATTATTCAGGCTGTGATTTAGAGACAAATCCTGGAGCTGCTCCACAGACGGTGAATAATGTAATGACTGCTTGGAGTCCCGACTGCTCAACATTTCACTGCGATATGAGAACATTTGCCGTTTAACAGCAGGGAGCCCCAAATACTGTGAAACTTGTGAGAATGGAATATCTCAAACAAGAAGACAGAGAGTCTACAGCCACACTGTTGGCTCTGTGAGGCTGTACTGACACACAGCGGTGCTTTGAGCTAAATGCTAACACCTCAAAGTGACAACAGTAACATACTGAGGTTTAGTTTAATAAAATAAGTGAATTCTGCAGGTAACCACGGGTTCAGCATCTTCTTTTGGAAACAAGACTCAGTGTCTTGACTGAAACAATGCCGAATGAAGTAGATCACTCCATGTCGATCTTTTCTTTTGCAAACAGGATGGTATCATTTCAACTCAATGATAGATGGAAAGGTCTTGTTGCTTTAAGGAAAGTACAATTGTCAGACTGAATACTACATTCCATGATTTGGACATTAAAGGTACAGTGTGTAGGATTTGGCAGCATCTAGTGGTGAGTACCCCTCCGCTCACTTTTCCCTTTCCAAGACTGTAGTAACGTGAGCCTCCGACTGCAAAACCGTGTTAATGCCGTTCGCCTCGCTCAGAGGTCATCCATACCATAATAACACTACTCAAAGCTTCAGTAGGCAGTATATTTTTTGCATCATTGGGCAAAAATTCCATAATAACCTTTCAGCATATTGTAATTCAAGTGTTCTGAGAGATAACTAGACTTCTGCTCTTCCTCATGGCTCTGTTTTCAGACTTTAAAAAGTCTATGTGCTCCGGTCATGTGACCAGAACTTGGCCTTCCTTCGACAAATTTCACAATGGCGGCGGCGTCACAAACTTTCTCATTTTACAGCTAAACCGTGCACTACAAGATGATTCTGAGAACATCTGAGGAGAGAAATAGGCATTAACGTAACAGAATATTGATTCATATTTGATCAGCGCTGCCTAGTTTGACCATTTGGTCGGAGTTCGCGAGTGATTGACAGACGGCTCTCATAGACGGCAGCTGGACAGCACACCTCAGATCAGCTCTTACTGCTTGTTTTCCTCCCGTCTGTGAAATCTTGCAGATGCCGTTAGGAGCACCGGAGGACACAGAGGAACATGATTTTTTTCAGGTTACCTGTTTCATGTACTACTGTCACGATATAGCGACCGTTTTATAAAAATAACTTTTTTAATCATATTTGCTCCAATCTGCCTACTTCAGCTTTAAAAGTAGTGTGTAGGATTTGGCGGCATCTAGTGGTGAGTACCCCTCCTCTCACTCCTCCCTTTCCAAGACTGCGGTAACGTGAGCCTCCGAGTGCAAAACCATGGTACCGCTGTTCGCCCCGCTCAGAGGTCATCCATACCATAATAACACTACTTAAGGAGCAACGGAAGTCAGACGGCGGCTGGCAGTACCACGGTTTAGCACTCTGCGGCTCACGTTACTGCAGTTTCACAAGCATGTCTGAGAACTACGGTGGCCTTCAGGTAACGAAAAACGCAAAAGGCTCTCACAAGAGCCAGAGTTTGGTTTGTCCGTTCTGGGCTGCTGTAGAAACCTGGCGGAGCAACATGGCGGACTCTGTGAAGAGGACCCGCTCCCTGTGTAGATATGAAGGGCTCATTCTAAGCTAACGAAAACAACAGTTCTTACTTTCAGGTGATTATACACTAAAGAAAACATAGTTCTTAATATTATATTCCATTTCTGCTAATAGATCCCCCAAAAGTTCTACTGATATATGATACATGGTCTAGAGTGCAGATGGCTAATCTGTAATAAATTGCTTTCTATTTCTGTATTTAACACAATTTGAAACAATCTAGTGAGTTTGATTTTTCAGTTGTTTCCCCTGTTTCCAGCCTTTATGCTAAGCTAAGCTAACTGGCTGCTGGCTATCGCTTCATATTGAACGGACAGACGAGAGTAGCATCGATCTTCTCATCTAACTCTTGGCAAAAAAAGTAAATAAATGTATTTCCCAAAATGTTGAATATATAAATATATAATAATATCAGCTATAATATAGTTCATTGTGTACATGTAATAGTGGAGTCCAGATTGCTGCTATGTTATACACATGAATGAAAGGGGAAGCACAATCTTTATATAACGTATACATTTCGCAAATCTTAAGACATGTACATTGAGAGTTAATTGTGTGCATAGAAAGTATGGCAGACGACTTGCAGATGGAGTTTTATGTGATATAACAGTAATGATGTTGGAGAACATCTCATTATTAAAGTTTTGCTAATTTGAGTCTGGTGCCTTGTAAAGGATGAAAACAAACACTTCATATTATTAAAATATAATTTATTCAAGACATAATTTAGTCATTAATAAAATAGTAAACAAGAATGCGAGTTCTCATTCAAATATTGAGGTTCTCTGACGTAAACAAGGATTTAACAAAAAGTACAAAGCCATTTTTCAGACATTCATATTAACGTGTCCTTCACAAAGCCATGGGTTAGAACTAGGGCTGATAACAAGTTAACAGAAATTCATTTTAATGCCACTCATTTTTTTAAACGCACTAACTTAACTTGATCTTTCGGAGGTTGAGTTAAGATGCTGGTATCCATTGGAACCAACTTTCCAAGCTTGTCGTGAAGGAAGGCTAAATAACGCTCCGAACTGGCATGGCCATTTTCAAAGGGGTCCCTTGACCTCTGACCTCAAGATATGTGAATGTAAATGGGTTCTATGGATACCCACGAGTCTCCCCTTTACAGATATGCCCACTTTATGATAATCACATGCAGTTTGGGGCAAGTCATAGTCAAGTCAGCACACTGACACACTGACATGTTATGATTGGAGCATATTTTTTATGCTAAATGCAGTACCTGTGAGGGTTTCTGGACAATATCTGTCATTGTTTTGTGCTGTTAATTGATTTCCAATAATAAATATAGACATACATTTGCATAAAGCAATCATATTTGTCCACTCATGTTGATAAGAGTATTAAATACTTGATAAATCTCCCTTTATGGTACATTTTGGACTGATAAAAAATGTGCGATTAATTTGCGATTAACTATTAAAATGGATTGGCAGCCCTAGTTAAAACCAGCCATGATCTCATAATTCAAAGAAGAGCTGTCAAAAGAAGAAGGCACCTCCCAGTCTCGGGGGGGACGTGGCGCTACGTCGTCAACCGCTCCCTCCTCGATGGTCGCTCCAAACATTTCAGCGTGTCCGATGTTCCCGGCCGCATCCAGGGATCCGTGGAGACGGTTTCTGCAGAGCTTCCATGGTCGAGATTGTGAAGAGAAAACTGGGGAGGGGAGTAGTTGTCATCGGACAGATCCACTGGTTCTAAAGAACAGGAGCAGGGAGACGTAGAGTGAGAAACGTAGATAACCTGCCTCGTCTTAAAACCAGCCGTTTGCATGAAAGAATCCCCCCTGCATGGACTGCTACACAACTCACTGTGTTTAATATCTAAACACAACCATTCTTTATCCAACTACAATCAGCAGTTCCCACATTATTTGAATACTGGCTGAATTTAATGACCCCTGGGCTTTAGAAACCCATAAAGGCCCTAATGTAGAATTTTAATTCAGACATTATGAAGAGCTCTCTACTGGTGGGGCAGTTAATCATAACAATTGTACATTTTGTACAAAAGCAACACATTTGGCACGGACGAAGGGTTATATGTTATGAAAAGATATAGATATCGGGGCACTGCAAATTTGGCCCCTGGGGGCCATGGCAGCCATTTCTCAAAATTGCCGCCAAATAGGCGCTTAATATTCCTAAATGTTGCAAAAAATAAAATGATTTTATGAGTCTTGATGATTTCCAAAGTGTGTTCAAGCTGATCAGATCAGATGTCAGAAGATCACAGACATGTTTTTTTCCCTCTTTATTTTTTAAGGGTGCTTTTAAAAGCTTTTAACCTGAGAAACACATGAAAACCAAATAAAAGGAGCGCGGTCACTTCAGGGTCAAACTTCACCCCTTTGCCTTCATGGTAGAATGACAACCAATAGTCATAGTTAAAGGCAGAGTTGACGATGTTCTCCAGTATTCACTATTTGTTATGTTGGGTGAAATGGTCTTTACACCCCGACAGCGATCCATTACTGATGAGCTCTGAAAAAGGAGCGGAAAAGAGCCGTCATCTGTAGCTGCTGTAATCCTGTAAAAACCTCTACCAATCACTGCCTCGAGGTCCGCTTGGAAAGAACCAATCAGATGCCTCCCTGCCTCCCTGCTCGTACTCTACCCTTGGCGTGCACCAGCCTGAACTCAAAGCGGTTTCCTGGAGAATGGAAGAGAAAACTCAGCCCTGCAGTAGCACTGCCGCGGTTACTTGTCATGAGGTAGCGTTGTTGAGTTGAGGTCTTCTCTCCGCTCTGTGTCTGTGAAGTAGTTACGATGCGGCGGTGCTCGTGCATGTGTGTATCGGGGGGCGTTGCCTTGGAAGGAGCCCCGAGGGGAGGGGGGGGGTTTAGACGGAGCTCCTGAGGCCATGCTACTTTCAAATTATGCTAGATTTCCAACATCGTCGACCCTATCTTTAAATTATTTAAAAATAAATAAATAAATAAATAAAACATACATAAAAGTGCTATTGCATATCAAAAAAAAAAAATACAAAAAAAAAGTTGAGTTGGCACCTTGCCGTGGTGGATTAGCTTGTGTGTCTCTTTGACCCTGTGAGCTCTTCCAACAGGAGACTGATGTTAGTTTCCTTATAGGTTCAACCAAGTCAGCTTGGTCACAGGTTAGAGAGCAGACAGATATCAGCTCCTTTGCTCAGATTTGAAGGCCATCACAAAAATAAAACATTGTCGTATGAACCTGAAGTGCCGATCCAAACTAAAAAGCTCTCATGCGACCTGTGACTAGAGGTTACCAGCAATCCTTCATCCAGCGATATCTCTGTTACTTTTACTGCTAATGAAAAGAGAAATGCAGCGATGGAAAGCTGAAGATCTTGCCATTCTATAGGTGTGTTGGTTGTCATTCTACCATGAAGGTAAGGGGGTGAAGTTTGACCCTGAAGTGACCGCGCTCCTTTTATTTGGTTTTCATGTGTTTCTCAGGTGAAAAGCTTTTAAAAAGCACCCTTCAAAAATAAAGAGGGAAATAAACATGTCTGTGATCTTCTGACATCTGATCTGATCAGCTTGAACACACCTTGGAAATCATCAAGACTCAAAAAAAAGTTTTCTGCAACAATTAGAAATATAAAGTGCCTATTTGGCGGCCATTTTGAAAAATGGCTGCCATGGCCCCCAGGGCATTTGCAGTGCCCCGATATCTATATCTTTTCATAACATATAAACCCACGTTTGTGCCAAATGTGTTGCTTTAATCGCAAAATGCACATTTGTTGTGAATATTTCATTTTAGCCGCCCCACTAAACCTGCTCTGCTGATATTTGCATCAAATTACATCAAATACGAGAACCAGCAGAACTGAATCTTTCAAGTCGTACCGGCTGTGTTGCCACGACGACCGAGAGACATCAGACGACCTGCCCTGTGCCGGCTCCCCCCCTCATCTCTGGGCTCTGCTTCCTGCTGCAGTCTGTTACCCGAGTGGGCAGAGTAGTCCTCCTGTTGGCTGGAAGCAGCTCTATCCTGAAACGAGCAGAGGACGTGAACACAAGAGAAACAATTCAAGTTGTAGCTTACTTCATTAAGTGTAGTGTTTGAGCTCACGGGCCACATGGTTGTTGTTTAAGCTACACCACACATCAGAAACCTGTGCAGTGTGTGTGTGTGTGTGTGTGTGTGTGTGTGTGTGTGTGTGTGTGTGTGTGTGTGTGTAAAGCAGAGTACCTGGGGGCGGTGTGGCTGTTTGGCCATCCTCCTCCTCTCCCTGGCTGACAGCAGAGGAGCTTTTTCAAGCTCTGGGGTGCGAGGGACTGGAAAGGCATCGCCTAGGGGGTCTCAACACACAGCCAAAAGCTAAATTAGCTCCAGGAATCTCAACTACACAACCTTTGAGAGGATACACTGTGCGACTGTTTGTCGTCCCCACATCTTCCCACTTGGTTCCACTCCTCTATATTTACACTAACCACTTAAATTATCTCTCCTTTACTAAGCAAGATGTACTCAATAGATGCAGATTGCAGTTAACCTTAAATTATTTCAATCTGTGAAGATTCATTATTAAGTAGCCGGCTTTTGCTCTTAAAAGGAGCAGTGTGTAGGATTTAGTGGCATCTAGTGTTGAGGTTGCAGATTGCAACCGACTGAATTAGGGATGCTAATTTTGAAAGATTTTCTTAACCGATAACCGACAAGATTTGTGCCTCGCATGCAGCGGTGCTCCAGCTGCAGGAGCACAACAGATATTGGTTGACGGGAGTCTCCAGTTCACCGTCCGGGAGCGTTAACTTATCAGCTACGATGCTGCGTGTAGTGTCGCGGACATGCAGCCACTTTCCCAGTAAAAGTCTCCACCGCACATTTAGTTTAGTTTAACAGGTTGGCAGCTGTGTGTCTGCATAGTTTATTTGTCGGTGAATAAATACTACGAAACTACAGCTGAAGAGACCGGAACCAACTTCCTGTATACTGCAACTCCAGCTCCGCCTCTTAAGGTGGGCTGTTAAGGTGGACCAGCTTTCTTCCTTAAAGTGACGAGTCGCTCCTCTGAGCCGCTCAGCTTTTGAATTAATTAATAACATTTATTTTAACCGTTTTAACCGATAGCGCTAATCGGTTAAAATGCTTAATGTTGGTTAACGGTTAATTATTGACATACCCCTCCGCTCACCCCTCCCTTTCCAAGCATGTAGGACAACTACGGTGGCCTTCAGGCAAGGTAAAAACGTGAAAGTCTCTCTCTAGAGCCAGTGTTTGGTTTGTCTGTTCTGGGCTACTGTAGAAACATGGCGGATTCTGTGATGGACCCGCTCCCTATGTAGATATGAAGGGCTCATTCTCAGCTAACAAAAACACAACGATTCTTAGTTTCAGGTGATTATACACCAATGGAAACAGTTATGAATATCATATTCCATTTTTGCTAATAAATCCCTCTAAAAGGCCTTCGCACACTAAGTTCGTATTTTTCGTCCAAAATTGTTGCACGTTTAAAAATAAATACGACCCCACGTTGTGTAAATCGTGTTAACACACAGACTCCAAAACTGTTGTCTGTCATTAAAGTTTTCGTAACATGTTTGATTTTCTGCATTTTTCCGTTTCCGTCAAAAAGCACCAAAACTGCAAAGTTATATCTAGTGAAGCCCGTCTGTTAAACAGTGTTGGCCGCGGTCGGAGGACGCGGGGGAGACCGTAGCTTTGGTCTCCAGAGCCGGAGTCTCCAGGTGCAGGTGTCTCCCCTGTTCCGTCCCGCCGCGGTCGGGAGGCTGAAGCAGGAAAAGCCAACACTAGGATCAGCATTGATTCATGGAGAGACCTTCGTCTGGTCAGCTAACATTACTGCCAAGCAGCTGAAATATAGAGTGATATTGTGCTTTTAGCTGATGTGTGTCTCCTCACTGTTTTGAGCGATGCTCGTTCATGTCTATGTAGAGCGAGCAGAAGCGCGAGCGCGAGCAACAGGACGCTGACTTTCGTTGACTTAATGGCCACAGGTGTCGCTGTTAACAAGCAATTTCTGATTCTTACAAACAGTCCCTTTAAGTTGTAGAAACATTGCACTCATTTCAAATGAAACCCAAATAGTTGAACTCATTGTGTTTAAAGGATCAGAATATTTACTTTCTGTCTCTAGTCTAGACCACAAGCCATATTTTTTTAAGTTTGATATGTCAAAACTTGGTCACATCCTTCAGTAACACGAGCTGGTCAATCACTCATATCTGAAACAAGATGGTGACAGTAAAGTGATAATAATAAATAATTCATCAGTACTGTAGTAGCTCCAAGAGTTTTCTCTTAAGAATGTTGTGAAACCGAGAGAACCCCAACTCCAAACATTTGTCAAATGTCTGCACCTATATGATGATACATGTTGCATGTCGTGATTCAAATAATGACAGTAAAAAATGCCTTAATGACATTATCTGCATCGTGGTGGTCTTACCAATGAAAGCACTCTCAGACTCCAGCAGAGAACCCCTTGCAGACCCCCCCATCACACTCCTCTGTAACAGAAACACAACTCTTTTCACAGTTCCACCCTGATAGAATGGTTGTTACGGTACATAGAAACCAGATGGAATAAGGTTGCTGAAGCTCGGGTGTTTGATTAAAACACGGAAATTATTTCTTTTCAACTCACCAGATAATCATTTTGCTGAGGTGGCGACAGGTCAAAATAATCTGCAACGCAAGGACAGAACATTTATTTTCTTTTTTTGTACTACTGCAGACATATCAAAAGCCATAGACCCCATTTACAACTGGCATAATTAACATGTGATCTGCATCTGGATATCCATCCGTCAATATCAGGTGTAACTGGGGCAATATAGAAGCTTATAGTCATCCGCATTAGAAACTCAGATTTATTGTACTTTTTATTTTACTATATTTCTATTAACGGTGGACCTAGCATAATGTACAGTAAGTGAACGGAAATTAACTGTTCTACCACAGATACATCTCTAATTGAAACTACTGCAAAGGGATGAATAGGTCTTGAAAAAACAGCAGTGAGCTCTGACCGTCCTGAACTGTAGACATCTGCCTGCTGAACTGGTGATATGGATCCCTGTAGTCCCGCCTCCTCCTGCTGGACACACCCACTTCCTGCACCTTAGGAACCTCACTGAAGCCCAGTCTGGACTCACCGTCTGACTCACAAACACACATACAAACCATTCACAGCTAATCATGTTGTTTGCAGTAGAGTACAATTAAAGCTGAAGTAGGTGAGATTGGAGCAAATATGATTAAAACAAGTTATTTTTATAAAACGGTCGCTATATCGTGACAGTAGTACATGAAACAGGTAACCTGAAAAAAATCATGTTCCTCTGTGTCCTCCGGTGCTCCTAACGGCATCTGCAAGATTTCACAGACCGGAGGAAAACAAGCAGTAAGAGCTGATCTGAGGTCTGCTGTCCAGCTGCCGTCTATGAGAGCCGGCTGTCAATCACTCGCAAACTCCGACCAAACGGTCAAACTAGGCAGCGCTGATCAAATATGAATCAATATTATGTTACTTTAATGCCTATTTCTCTCCTCAAATGTTTTCAGATTCATCTTGTAGTGCACAGTTTAGCTGTAAAATGAGAAAGTTTGTGACGCCACTGCCATTGTGAAATCTGGTGAAGGAACGCCAAGTTCCGGTCACATGACCGGAGCACAGCCAATAGGAACGCTCTCTTAATGAAATGATCTGTGATTGGTCAAAGTCTCCTGTCGCAGGTTAGATTTTCTAAAGCCTGAAAACAGAGCCATGAGGAGGTGCAGAAGTCTAGTTATCTCTCAGAACACTTGAATTGCAATATGCTGAAAGGTTATTATGGAATTTTAGCCCAATGATGCAAAAAATATACTGCCTACTGCTACTTTAAGACTAGTGTATCACCTGTGTATTTGAGCTGAAGGGAGTCATGGATCCGCTGCAGGTTTCTGGGCTCCGTGTTTCTGGAGTTGGGCCTTCGGACCGGAGCCTGGAGCCGCAGCCTGGCCATATCAAACACGTCCACCAGGGGACGCTCCCGATGTCTGCACGAATAAAGACAAGAACACTCACATGGCAGAGCAGAATCCTTCCTCTTGTTATTAACCATTAAGTCTGCGAATTATCGCATCACGGTTGAACGCCTCCGCCAACCAGTCAAGTTGCAGATTACATCCATGTCTGTCCAAAATGTCTCACTTCATCATTTTGTCCTATTAGCACATTTCTGTGAAATTGTCATAATTAGTGTAGGAATTATTAAGTGATGGCCAAAAACTTAAACCTTTGACCATCAAATTCTAATCTGTTCATCCTTGAGTCCAAGAGGACGTTTGTGCCAAATCTAAACAAATTCCCTGGTGTGGTATTGAATAGTACGGACAACCCGAAAACATGATGCCTCCGGCCACAGCTATCGCCGAGTCCACATGTATAACGGGATAAAATGGTGGTTCCCAAACTTTTTGGCAGTTGTACCCCTACAGCCCTGTCAGATTACCTCAAGTACCCCTTCAATGACACTATCACTTATTTCTACCATTTATCAATCACTCTGAGCTCACTATTTTAACTGTTTATCCACTACTTTTATGCAGAGTTACCAGGTTGGTGTGTTTTCTGCAAAAAGTGTGCTACCTAATGATCAACCGGCTGTACCAAACGTTTTCGGCCAGCTGCAGTACTGACAGCAGAGTCTGCAAACTGACTGAAACATTTTAACCCAGATAAGAGCTGAAAGTTAACCACCGTTCAAACATTGCAGTATTAAAAACATCTTCACTGGACAAAACTAACATCATTTAGCTGGCATTATATTTACATTTTAGGCATAACGTGTTACACGTGTATACATAAATCCACCAAATGCTGCACTGAGTGATAAATATTATAATCTAACAGTAAGAGTGAAGCGTGTGCCTGGGTCTGACCTGTCACTCAGAGGAGAGTCCAACTCGTCCCAGTCCACCTGCTGCAGACGATCCTCCAGACGCTTTTCTTCGCTGCGAAGATGTCGACGCAGCGCCGACAGCTCGCTAAACACTTCGCGCTGGTCACCTAAAAACACACACACAGTCTACATCTCAAACAGTGTTTTAACTACCAATACCAAATCTCAGTACTAAACTTCAACTACTGGATGATACTGTAGATACAGATGTGAAACATTAAGTAAATG
The DNA here is from genome assembly GCA_916700995.1 of Hozukius guyotensis. Classification (NCBI taxonomy): domain Eukaryota; kingdom Metazoa; phylum Chordata; class Actinopteri; order Perciformes; family Sebastidae; genus Hozukius; species Hozukius guyotensis. The sequence goes on from CAKALU010059276.1 coordinate 31,797, forward strand.
GTTCAGGAACATAGAGAAGAAACATTTTAACACTGTCCATGGGACGGACTGACTAATCTGCAGTGTCTTCGGGTCAAACTACTTCTTGGCTCAGATGACATTTTTAAGGGGAGATACATAGGGTAAAACATTTAATTAACAGATATCACCATGAAACTTCCCCAGCTGATTACTTAAATTAAAGGGATAGTTGGGGTGTTTTTGAAGTGGGGTTGTATGAGGTACTTATCCAAAGTCAGTGTATTACCTACAGTAGATGACGGTTGGCACGCCCCCGGCTTGGAGAAACAGACAGGAATACCAACACCGGAGCAAAGCAATATAGTGCTGTGGACGGGGACGGCACCTAAAAGAAAGGTTTATCTAACTAAATAAATATCCGTTTAGTGTACGCTATATTTAGAATATTTTCACCGCTTTATCTTGCCGTCAGACAGGCCTTTCCTTCTCCTTTCCGACGAGGAACTGAACTGAAAGTGAAACTTATCTATGCTCTCTCCAAAGCCAGCAGGCTCAGATGACAAAATCAGTATAGATACGTTTCACTTTCAGTTCAGTGTCGGGAAATATTCTAAATATAGCGTACACTATATAGCAATTTTTTTTAGGTTAGTCTTTATTTTAGGTGGCTAAAATATGTTTTTCTGCCGTCTACAGCACTGTATTGCTTTGCTCCGGTGCCGGTGTTCCTGTCTGTTTCTACAAAATGGGGGCGTGCCGACCGTAATCTACTGTAGGTAATACACTAACTATGGATAAGTACCTCATACAACCCCACATCAAAACACCCAAACTATCCCTTTAAGAAAATTTTCAGAATTTTTTGTTTAAATATGAGGTATTATCTAATCCTAACTTTTGGTGAATTTAGTAGAAATGTACAGACGTAAATAGACAAAGCAGTAAAATAAACAGCTAAATGTGTATTTTGGATGTTTTCTTTCCACAAGACCAAGAGAAGACATGTTATGGAAGCAAAAAAAAAGCCCAGAATCTCAAAATTGACCAGTGCATGAAAAACATTTTTTGCCTGGGGTGTTTCCCCTTAACAGGCAAGCTGATCCAGTACCTGCAGCCCGGAGCTGATTCCTCCGAGCAGGGACAGGAGGGGACTGGAGACCAGACAAAGAGCGCTCCTGAAAGATACAAAGATATGAAAGCAGAGATACCCAACGGGGGAGAGAACACATCCAGGGTAGAAGTTGCTGAGAACACATCATCTTTTATACAGAGTCAAAAAGTTTGGGCCAAGTGTGTGTGTGTGTGTGTGTGTGTGTGTGTGTGTGTGTGTGACTCACAGACAGGGGGGCAGTTGAACGCCGGCTGTCAACAGTGGGGGGCCTGGGGGTGTACTGGTGTAGCCCATGTTTCCTCTGCAGAGCGGGGATGGGAGGTGAAGGCTCCCTGCGGACCTGACAACACACAGACGCCCCCCAAAAAATGTCAAAAACTATGGTTACATTAAATGTAACTTGATGGTTGTCGCCCACTGTCTGTTGGTGTAATTCAAGACTGACAAACAGAAAATACTCTTTACTTTAACCCCACTTATTTAGCATTTATAATCAGTATAAAAACATTTAATACATTGTTGATAACACACTTTAATGTCGTTGTAAGCAGATATGACATTTTAAGTGTTTATTAATGACTAGTGTTGAACAAATTAGAACTTCTATATATATATTTTGCGTTATCAAAACTGTTACTATATTGTCATTATCTGTTTAGCAGCCTCCAATTATAGGCGGAGTTATAAGTCGTGTTTCCATTCAACTTGACAGAGAGTTTTAAGCAAACTTTTGTTGCGCAAATGGCGCAAAAAAAAGAAATGCAAATTGACTGAGCAGGTTTGTTTTCTCACTCATATGCAGAACATACATGGCAGTTGGTAGTCAGTTAACCTTCAGCTTTAGTTTTTGTCTTAATAAAACTGACTATTAAATAACTTATATTTTCTCCAAAACGGCGCAAAGTTACAGGGCCTTCTTGTTGGCGATGTAAAACCATCATGCCTCACATGTGCGTAAATTAGGCCGGCAAAATATCGGATATGAGACCGATCGTAGCGTCCCACCAGCCGGTTTCGACCGGCGGCCGATCAATCCGTGCGTCTCTACATCGCAGTGTGTACTAACCTCCTCCAGCCGAGCCTGCCTCTCCATCTCATACTGCCTCCTCAGTGTTGCACTCTCCTTCTCTTCTGCTTCATTCTTCTTCCTCTCCACTTCCTTCTTCCTCTGTTCAGCCAGCTGAATCAGCTCTTCATTCTTGGCCTTTTGCTGAGAGACAGGGAGGAAAGAGAGCAAGGCAGCGACAGATGAGAGAGGTAAAAGAGGGGAAGGGGGGGAGAATGGGAGAGTCAATTTTAACTTCTTGCAATATTTAATGAAATGCAAATGTTATCACATTTCCCTGTAGCCTAGTATTTTCACATAATTAAAGGATACAGTGCAGTTATTTTATGTTTTTTTTTAGCTCCTCACCTCCATTTCCTTCCGTTTCTTCCTCTCTTGCTCTTCATCATACTCCCTCTGGATGCGAGCCCTCTGCTCCGCCAGCCTCTTCTCCTCTTTCTCCTCCTCCAGCCTCGTCTGTTCCCTCTCCTCTGCCTTTTTTAGCATTTTCTCATCAATCTGTGAACAAACCCAGATTAATGACAACATAAATCCATAAACACAACCATAAAAACAACTTTCACTTAATTTACACATTATTTTATCTAGCAAGGCACAAAACAGAACATCCAAAAGATGGTCGGCTGCCAGCAGAAGTGATGCTCGAAGTTGCACCAGTAGTTTAACCCTCTTAGACCCACAATAGACCCGTTTGTCTTTTTTTTTAGGGGGGTACAGGGGGTCTTTAGGGGGAGATAGCAGGTCGACAGTAGATGTCACATAGAAGTGGTGTACATCATCTGAAAGCTGGGAACCTGAAGATTAATTTGAAATGCTGCTCGGCACAAATGTGTGTGTCAAATTGTCCTAGTCATGAATCAGAAATACAAAATAATTCATTAATTAATTAAAATAAATTGTGAAAGTGTAAAAGGGCTTAGAACATTATGATAGAAGCATATGATGGTCATCCTCATGCTCTATTATGTCTCATAAGTTGTTGCTACGGATTGTTCTACAGATTTGGTACTAAATTTAACAATTCTTTTACCTCTCGGGAATTGATGAAAATGATCAATATTCCCTCCAAAATACCACATTAAGACACCAAGACCTTGAGGAACACCATAGAAAAAGCCATACTGTGATTTGGGATCAAAAACTTTTGACATTTGGAGATTTCTGGAAGAGTTTCATTTTTTTTGGCGATTGGATGGCGAGCACTTGTTGTCTGGAAACTGCTCAGAAACCCCCTTATTGTCAATCTAGCTAGGAAAGCCATCCATCCTCTGAATGCTCTAGGTCTCCAGTTTGATCCATCCATCCTCTGAATGCTCTAGGTCTCTAGTTTGATCCATCCATCCTCTGACTGCTCTAGGTCTCTAGTTTGATCCATCCATCCTCTGAATGCTCTAGGTCTCTAGTCTGATCCATCCATCCTCTGAATGCTCTAGGTCTCTAGTCTGATCCATCCATCCTCTGAATGCTCTAGGTCTCTAGTATGATCCATCCATCCTCTGAATGCTCTAGGTCTCTAGTCTGATCCATCCATCCTCTGAATGCTCTAGGTCTCTAGTTTGATCCATCCATCCTCTGAATGCTCTAGGTCTCTAGTTTGATCCATCCATCCTCTGAATGCTCTAGGTCTCTAGTTTGTGGTTGTAAAGTTTCATGAGGCTGTGATTATCCTAGAGGTCACCA
>CAKALU010059277.1:0-13048 GCA_916700995.1 Hozukius guyotensis
TGCTATACATAGCAACGGTCTGTTATACGTAGCAACTGTCTGCTATACGTAGCAACTGTCTGCTATACGTAGCAACGGTCTGCTATACGTAGCAATGGTCTGTTATACATAGCAACGGTCTGTTATACGTAGCAACGGTCTGTTATACGTAGCAACGGTCTGCTATACGTAGCAACTGTCTGTTATACATAGCAACGGTCTGTTATACGTAGCAACGTTCTGTTATACGTAGCAACGGTCTGCTAAACGTAGCAACGGTCTGTTATACATAGCAACGGTCTGTTATAAAGAAATTACAGACCGCAGAACGCCGTGATTGACCAATCAGAGTCAAGTATTCAACACAGCCGTGTAATAAAATGCATTAATGTGTCATCGAGGTTAACAGGTGCCACATGCACATTTACAGAGGTTACTTCCCCTAACAAAAGACACAAAAGAGGAGGGAAGAGTAAATCATGCCTACATGTGTGTTGACTCAGCAGAGATAATAATAATAATAATAATCATGTTGATTTACAAGAGAATAAATATTAGAAACATCTAAAGCTGGAGTAAGGGGTTAAATCAGCAGCAGGTCACGGACAGCATGACCTGGGTGACTGAGAACCATCACAGACATGTAAAGCTTGAAACTTTTCCTTTTCCAGTTATGCTTACTTATCAGTTTGATCTCGTATGTTCTGGGAAATGTGGTTGAATCATACTTTTTTCAAAAGGAACTCTTTCCTCTTTCCTCACATAAGTGTTGACTTCCAACGAAATTTGCGAATAGGCTTTTAAATAGCTTTAGAGCCTCCGGAGTTTACACTAATTCCTTCACGTCTCCCTTGACGAGGCTGTAAACAGCATCTGGTCCGTATGAGTCAACATGTCTGTGTGTGTGTCTCAGCCTCGGTGTCTCATAGCGTCCGCCTGGTGAGACGCTAGTCCTCCATCTACACAACTTCCTACAGCGCTCATTAAGACAGCCGACACATTCCAGTCCTCCATTCATCAGGTGGATTAGTGCCAACTCTACACACACACACTTCACTTTACCACTGTCTCCTTCAGCGGAGCTGGCTGAAGCGCATCTCTTATTCAACTGAAGCTTTAACCTGCCATTGTGATTTATGGGCTAAATGGTGGAATGGTGAGCCAACTGAAGAACGTCCCTCCTGGGAACGCCACGCCTTGAACAGCAACACAAGACCTGACTCTGAATGAGGGCTTCTTGCATTAGGGCGGGTCTTCAAATTGACCCACTTTAGACCTCATGGAGTCTCATTTGATCACATTTAGTCCCTTATGGGAACATTTCGTCGTACAAGTGGCTGCACAGTAGGAGGAGAAAAACTAGCAGAGATAGCGAGACAATGATTCAGGAACAGCAACCATCTCTCTAACATGGTTCATGGTTATGATCATTTCTCTTTATACTGATCTTGAAAGAAATTATTCTTCATTTATCGGGAGCACCTAGTTCTGAAGTCGGTGTTATCTTCAGTAACTCTTGGTAGTTTGATACTGGGTGTGCATGCAGGGTTCCCGCTAGTGTAGTTCAAGTTGACACTAAGCATTGGGGAATTAGTTTTTTGGTATTTTTTAGTTGTTTTTGAAACTAAAATGTGTTCTACAAGTAGTAAACTCCTTTAAAGAATAACTCAGTGCATAGGTTGGGTGTGTAACGTTAGTGTTATACCCGGTTCAGACTACACGATATCAGCCGGTTATAGCCCGACACGGCCGTCGACTCGGATCGGGAAAGATAAATGAGTGTTGTGTGCGAAAATTGATGGTTTTATCTCGTGTAGTGTGTCGTAGTACACGACAACATGTTGGATTTTTGAGTGACGCTGAGATCGAAAAGTGGCTAATGGTGTGTCATTGTGGTACAGAGTGGTATAAGCCGTTCCCTGGTGGTGTACAGTTCGTGTTCCTCCGTCTTGTACCGATCCCTGGAGTGGTAAGTCGGTCCCTGGGGCGGTATGCTGCTCGCGTTCCTCCGCCATATACCGTTTCCTAACGGCCGGCGCTGCGTGGGCCGCTGTTAGGCTGTTACACCAGCACCGCCCCCTGATGCATATGCAAATTAGATGCAAATAAGCTTGTTTCAAGACACGTACTGCCGTAAATGTTTATTTTTTTCTGTCTTTATTGACGATGTAGCGTAACACAGCACCGTCAATAAAGGAATCTGTCATTTCCCTGGTCCGTTCTGTTGTTGTGATATATGCAATGCTTTTGAAATGACAGTAAAGTCATTTCAGAATTGGCGATGTACCCTGAAGCTAATATGAGAGCTAACGCTAGCCTAAACTCACATGGCTTTTGTTAGCCTAGCCACCGTAGCCAGCCGGATCAATCGATAACAGAACTCTTGAGCCAACTAACCAACGGGGCTTAGCGTTACTATATCTGTCATGTTTTGGGTAAACGTTGGGGGGGGTATTCTATCAGTATGATCTGTCTTCAGATACAGTGAAGAGGCAATATGTGTGTGTGATTACCAGTGGTGTAAAATACACTTACTCCAGTGTACTTAAGTAACATTTTAACACATCTGTACTTTACTGGAGTATTTCCATTCTACTTCTATTCCACTTGTTACATCTCAGAGGGAAATATTGTACTTTTTACTGCACTACATTTGATACCTTTGGTTACTTTGCAGATTAATAATACAAAATATAAACCAACTTAATAGAGATCTGAGTGCCTGTTGATTACACCACCTCATACAGGCCATTTTACTGTAAAGTCTGTCTCAATCTGCAGTGGCAGGTTCTTATATCTGCCAGGAGGGGGCACTATAGGACTATTAGTAACTTGTTGTTTTCATACAAAGCCACTAGAGAGTTTTTACACAGTCTTAATTATTTTATTCATGAACTGCTGGAAAGTATGTTTTTCTATTGAATTTGTAAACTTATATTTCATTAAGTGCCCCAATATGCCATTTTTATACTGATCTAGCTGTCTTTATACCAGTCATGTACCACTATGCTCGAGTGGTACAAGCGTCACATTCCACTATGCTGGAGTGGTACAAGCCTTGTACCGCTTCAGCATAGTGTTACGTGGCGCTCGTACCACTCTGGCACAGCGTTACGTGAGGCTCATACCACTTCGACACAGTGGTACGTGACGCCCGTACCACTTCGGCACAGTGGTACGTGACGCTCGTACCACTTCGGCACAGTGGTACGTGGCGCCCGTACCTCTCTGGCACAGTGGTACGTGAGGCCCGTACCACTCCGGCACAGTGGTACGTGACGCTCGAACCACTCCGGCACAGTGGTACGTGACGCTACCACTTTGGCACAGTGGTACGTGACGCACATGACTGGTACAAAGACAGCTGGATCAGTATAAAAATGGAATATTGGGCCCTTAATTTTCATTTTCATTTCAAAATTTATTTCGAACATGTAAAATGAAAAAAATTAAAAATAATAAAAGAGAATGATCATACAAACAAGTGGACAGAGAAAAAAGTAATATTTACATACAATGAAAAGCATAACCAAAAGAAATTGTCAAACACTTGATGCCTCGGTTTACATATTCAAAAAGGAGTGAGAAGAAGTACAAACTTATTTAATCCCACCCCTTCTCCATTAGTCATTCATTGATAATTAACCGGCTTCCTTATTGAGCTAAACATATACTCTAATTAATTTTCCTAAACTTCTATTAATTATTACCTTTTATCTCTGTCTTACAAAAAGTAAGTGTATTTTACACCACTGGTAATCACACACACATATTGCCTCTTCACTGTATCTGAAGATAGATCATACTGATAGAATACCCCCCCCCCCACGTTTACCCAAAACATGACAGATATAGTAACGCTAAGCCCCGTTGGTTAGTTGGCTCAAGAGTTCTGTTATCGATTGATCAGGCTGGCTACGGTGGCTAGGCTAACAAAAGCCATGTGAGTTTAGGCTAGCGTTAGCTCTCATATTAGCTTCAGGGTACATCGGCAATTCTGAAATGACTTTACTGTCATTTCAAAAGCATTGCATATATCACAACAACAGAACGGACCAGGGAAATGACAGATTCCTTTATTTACGGTGCTGTGTTACGCTACATCGTCAATAAAGACAGAAAAAAATAAACATTTACGGCAGTACGTGTCTTGAAACAAGCTTATTTGCGTCTAATTTGCATATGCATCAGGGGGCGGTGCTGGTGTAACAGTCTAACAGCGGCCCACGGGGCGCCGGCCGTTAGGAAACGGTATATGGCGGAGGAACGCGAGCAGCATACCGCCCCAGGGACCGACTTACCACTCCAGGGATCGGTATAAGACGGAGGAACACGAACCGTACACCACCAGGGAACAGCTTATACCACTCTGTACCACAATGACACACCATTAGCCACTTTTCGATCTCGGCGCTACTGGGATTTTTTCATGACGTGAATTTGACCGGCTGAGCACAGACGCACACAGCTGTAAACAGAAGCACATGGCTACTTATTATGCAGAGTAATGTCATCGGATCTTCCCAGCGCTGCTGCCGGATCTCTCAGTAGGATATTCAATCTAGGTTGTGTCGGAGTAAATAACACCACCGCCATTGCTTGAGCCCTGGTAAGCCTGTATATTAAGACGGCGTGTAGTCTGTCATGTGTCGCAGCCGAGTCACGACAAGAATTTATGACTCTCAATCGTCTAATCTGACATAGTGACCATCGTAACCGTCAAACATATCGTGCAGTCTGATCCTGGCATTAGAGTGTGTGGTCAATTGAGAGCGAGAGAGAGAGAGTGTGTGTGTGACAGTGAGTATGAAGTTAGCAGTAACCTTATAGCTGTGAACGGAGCAGTGCAGTGTGTGTGCAGTTTGTCGGTGAGTAAATGCTACAACTCCTCAAGACCCAAGCCAGGTTCCTGTGTCTTGCTTGCCACCTGCTCATTAAAGTGAAGGGGGTTAGCCCCGACGTTAAGGTGGACTGACCTTTAAGGTGGACCAGTTGTTGTCATTTTAGTGACTCAGAGGTAGAGGGGGTCGTCCACCAATCGGAAGGTCGGTGTTGAATGAGTATTTAGATTAGATCCTGATAGGCAGGTTGGCTCCTTGCATGACAGCCTCAGCCATCAGTGTATGAATGTGTGTGTGAATGTAGTGTAAAGCAGTGTGAGTGGTCGGCAGACTAGAAAGGCGATATATAAGTGCAAGTCCCTTTACCATTTATGTTGAGGAAAAATTAGATGAAATATGAACAAAACCATTTGCAATACCTATTGATACTGTTTGATTACATATCTATTAGATATGGGATTGTGTTTGTCCCTTTGTGTGCTTGTCTGTAACTCAAGTGATTCATAAATACTATTAGGTCTGCTGTACAGCGTGGCTATTACAAGTTGACTGTGACAGTTGTGTCTATGTGTAGACATTATAAAGCGTTGGTGAATCATTCCCTGTTAAAACGCTGCAACATCTGGTCCATGCTATTCTTAGAATGCATGACAGGCACTGATTATATGTCTACATCCTTGCTTAAGTCTGGTAGCTCATTAAGACGGTTCTTCTTGGAAAAGGTCACCATGGTTTGTTTTTTATCACAAAACAATATGCAGCAACAACAAGTAACAAAGTGCATCAACCCAACACTACAGCGAAAAAGTGATTTACAGAAAGGAAAACTCAAAAACTGCCAAACTTTTTTCACCTTGGTTAAATATTCGGAGGCACGTAGAGTCCTCATCATCCATTTATGCTAATAATAGACTGAGCTGTCCTTACATCTGCAGGTACTGATCTACTTTCAGCTTGCTAAACCGGTTTGTCTGTCTGGATAGGCACCACTGCTGCAGTCTGGGCTTCATTGTGCTCAGTGTGGTCCTCTGTGTTCCGGTTTCACTGAGGGTGTGAGACATTATTGCACTATTTTGTATGCTGTTCACATCAGTTCAGAGCATCAGTTCTCTACTGAGATGGAGAAGAACCTAACATGGAGAGGAATAAGGCCTCCACTGGTTTCACTCAAACTCACAGTAGTGATGATGCTAAGCTCCACCTGGACAGAGAAACAAACCACAGGTGCAGTTTAAAATCAATACGCTGCCTTCGGCTCAGAAAAGTCTCATTACCCCGTGTTTAACGTGGGGTTCTCGGGATCTTCTTTGGGGCAGAGGTGTGGATACATGATTGTTATGGTACAAACAAGGCTTGTGTATTCAAATGGAAGACTTTTTTTACCCCTAAAAGAAGACAGTTTCCTTCCACATCACAAATATCACAGCTGAGGTCAAAACACAGAATGTGAGTTGTGACATAACGTGATAAGGACCTTGCATCCTGATCTGTTCCAGCTTTAAAGAGGACATGTCATGAAAAACTCACTTTGTCAGTGCTTGTGCACATACTGTACATTTGGGTATCTGGAGATCCTACCAACCCACAAACTGTGAAATAACACAAGCCAGTCAGTTTTTTGTGGGCTGCCTTGATCAAAAAACATGTTGTGATTCAACTAGCCAATCAGACTTGGCTCCCCTTCCTATGTCACATGCAGGCTCATTAGAATCTACCGCCCCCATCTGGATCTACTATCATGCAACATGACTTAGCAGAAGGATTTGTGCAGACAACAAATTTCCGCTGTTGCATCATAGGATGAGAGAGAGTAGGAATGCACACCAGTGTTGGAGCGCTGCTGACCATGGTGAAACGTTTCTTCATGTCCAAATGTTGGTAAAGTATTAAATCCTTTTTTTGCATCGTGGCTACAAGTGAAAGACTATTTTTCTTCAAACAATGTAGCATCATACCCGTATAAAACATATGGAATGGAATGAATGTGATAACGTAATGATATCAATATGAAAGAATGAATTCAGTATCAGTAGGTACACAGCGGTTCGCCTGCCGCTAACACGTTGAGTGTTCCTACTTAACCTGCCTAGAACAGCCGCAACTACCTGGACCTTCAGTTCCTAGCGCAATAGACACTTGACGAATCTGAGAGCACAAATTAACAAAGTTGCTTATAAAACATGTTAAAATAAGTCTGAAATCAACTTTTTTCACTTCCTGACACTTTTGTCTGCCACTCAGAAATGTTATCTGCGACTTTTGAAATCTCTGCACTGAATGAAGGAATAACATTTTAGATCTGAAGTCATTCAATGTTCCATATATTTTACATCAAAAACATTACATACACGGTAAATTACAGTGTTGGAATTACACCGTGGCTTCTGAGAGAGAACTAGTTTTGGGGGGTGGGAGGATACTGTACACTGTACTGTACTTTGTTATTGTCATCTATAGTGGTTATTTACATAAAAACACACAATTCAAATGATTATTTAAATATTTCCTTTGATTAAAAAAAATCTTGGCAAGCTGTTATTCCCTCTCTATTATCTATTCTATATTGATGTGAAAACATAACCATCAAACAAACTGGATTTATTCAAGTTTCTCGCCAAAAACTACATTTTACGAGATTACATTTGAACACATCATGATAACGTTGTAATTTACCTTCACCCAATAGTCCTTTTTTACTGAGCAGAGCTTCAACGCTTCATAATTGTAACTCAATGGCACCTCCGTTAACGTTAGTATCTGCATTATAACAGCTAACAGCTAACGTTGGTAACTCTCTTCCTGTTGATTACAGGTTTGTTGTTCTCAGTGCAGCATTATCAGGGAAAAAAGATACGCAACGCTTTTGAGTGTTTTTTTTTCTCTCTCTAAAACAAACTGAAACATGACACAGCGTGCGTACGCGTCATTGTAAATGCTGTTGGAAAGCGTCAATAAGAGGATTCGATAGTCACGGAGGCATGAGATGCCAATGAAATCGGACAACTAGGAACCAACGACAAGCGATTCTCTATTCCCATCACTAGTGTTTTCCCTTCCTGCCAAAGTGGCAGATGCCCTGACGGTTTTAACTTTACCTGCATCTGGCGGGTAGTAATTTCAGACCCTGGTTAAAATCCTGAGTATATGCAGTTATTTTCTAAGTGTTTACAGATTCACTACAGTTACAACGGGTGGTGACGGTGATTTTCAAGACAAACACTGACTTGTTTTGGGGAATAGCTTAAGAGCAAAGCTGAGACTAGTGCTTATGTACGTCGGAGCCTATCAAATAGTGTCTAACCATTAGCCACAAGTGCAGTGGCAGATATCAGAGCTCATCTTAACAGCAGAACAATCACTTCCTCCGTGTCTCTGTGGTACGCCTACGTGTGGTTCAACCCCCGAAAAATGGCTTATCGAAAAACAGCATCAGAATGTAAATACATCGCTGCAAAATGCTGGCAACAAGTATATATCAAATGTGGTATTTTTCAGTCTGATGATATCAAGGGTTACGTTAATAAGTTGATAAAAAGGACCTGAAGACATTCTCCAAACCTTCTGGTCATGTAATCTGCCTTCACACACAGTGCTGCTGCTGCTGCTGCTTAAACTAACCTGAATAAACTCTTATTAAATTGTAATGACTACCAACATAGTAAACAAACCAATACCATATGTGTGTGTGTGTGTGTGTGTGTGTGTGTGTGTGTGTGTGTGTGGGTACAATACTGTTCAAACTGAAACCAGAGACTGTATGAGATTCACACACGCCTCCTCCTCCCCCAAGCTGAGTGGTTGCTTCCTCTCTGGGGACTGTGGGACTGAGCGTGTGCCTGTGTGCATCATGTGACTGAGCCCTGTTATTGAGAAGGACTCCGAGGCTTTGAGGTTCATGTCTCTACCTCTGCCTGCCTGCCTGCCTGCCTGCCCCCCCCTCCACTGGGGAGACACGCTGCACAGTATCTGGGATTTAGCCACATGGATCATTCATGTTGTGTCGTGTCATTTTCAGACATATGGTAGCATTTAGCTAGTGTAGGTGATGTCGACTAAAATGATTGACAGCTCGTGGATGAGGAGGACTTTCACTGATCATTGATGTATAAGGTGCAGATGGCAGGAATTGGATGGGTGGACTGAAGCCTATAGTCTCACTGCTGATACCGTTATGGAGAAAAAGAGTTCTCCGTCTGTAAACATCCTTGATAAAGAGAGTTAGACTCTCACACGGTGACGGATGTCCTACCTCACAGCTCTGCCAGCGGTTGGGAATGTTGGGCCGAAGCTTCTGCTCACAAACCACCTTCCTCATCTCCTCCACAGATGGATCTGACTGAACCAGGTCGTAGTAGGGCAGCTGGTAGTCCTCGTGGATGCCTGACAGAAACAATAAGCAGTTAAAAAACACTCTGGCTTTACGTTGAGGTGTTTGTACAGTATGCTACATGCATTCATCAGTGTGTGTGTAATCACGCATCACTCCCTCCATCATTCAGCCTTTCATTCCATCCTCACCTCCCATAGAGCAGCGGCTGGCGATCTCCCAGAAGACGAGGCCCATGGCGTAGATGTCAGCTCGCTTGAAAGACTCAAAGTGTTTCATGTTTATGGAGTCGTCCAGAACCTCCGGAGCCATATACCTGAGCAGAGAGATAAGAGATTATTATCAAACTATTCCTGGGTTATACAGTCAAGGCATTTTGTACCGTGGCACTTTTTCATAAGTACGCAGTAAATGATGTCAAGGTATATGTTGCTCAAATAAAAGCACACTGACACACTGACAGCTGTTGTTGCCTGTTGGGCTGCAGTTTGCCATGTTATGATTGGAGCATATTGTTTTATGCTAAATGCAGTACCTGTGAGGGTTTCTGGATCAATATGTGTCATTGTTTTGTGTTGTTCATTGATTTACAATAATAAATATATACATATATTTGCATAAAGCAGCATATTTGTCCACTCCCGTGTTGATAAGAGGATTAAATACTTGACAAATCTCTCTTTAATGTACATTTAGATTGGTGATTATTAGGTAATTCATTTGCTATTATTCGTGATTAATCATGGACAATCATGAGATTAATCGCTAATAAATATTTTAAATCGATTCACAAGAACCCATTTTTTAAAAAGATGACCTGAAACTAAGTGGAGAAAGACTGGCATGAACATGTTATGACAAGTTGGTATTTTCCGGACCTTGAATTTCACTTCACATGTCTGCCTGTCTGTCTGTCTGCCTGGCAGCGTGAAGTGAAAAGCAAAATGTTGGTGTACAGTAGGAAAGGGCTCTTTGTCCCAAACTGCTCATGTGCTGCATATCTGTCAGTTTCTGTTGACATCTTCCTCCTCTCACTCTTCTTATCATGAAATCTGCCATCAGCCACAAAGTAGAGGATCTTTGTCTATTAATCTCCTCAGTGTGATATGCCACCTTCCTGTGTTCCGTTTTCAGTTGTTTGTTAATCCTAGGGTGGTGTGACCAGAGGGGAGATATATATAGATTTATTACACGGCTGTGTTGAATACTTGATTCTGATTGGTCAATCACGGCGTTCTGCGGTCTGTAATTTCTTTATAACAGACCGTTGCTACGTATAGCAGACCGTTGCTATGTATAACAGACCGTTGTTATGTAGAGCAGACCGTTGCTACGTATAACAGACCGTTGCTACGTATAACAGACCGTTGCTATGTATAACAGACCGTTGCTATGGATAACAGACCGTTGCTATGTATAACAGACCGTTGCTATGTATAACAGACCGTTGTTATGTATAACAGACCGTTGCTATGGATAACAGACCGTTGCTATGTATAACAGACCGTTGCTATGGACGCAGCTCTGATGTCAGACTCTGGAGGACCGTTTTTGTGTCAAAATATTGGTTTCTTCAGTAAGTAGCCGTGTAATAAGCAGGATAATGTACAGCTAGCGGGTCATGGTTGTGAAAGAATCCCCTTCAGGGGGATGCTCTGAAGAGGAGGGGTCTCTCATCGCCCTGAAGGGGTCCACCCCGCCCTGTTAGGGATTCTTTCACAACAATGACCGGCTCGCTGTACATTATCCCTTACGTATTCACATTCCAATTCCAATATCTGAATAGTTTTAAGAATTCAAAGTGAATTGCTCTTTGAAAGGGTGTACTTGCACTATTATGGTATTACATTATCATTATAGCAGTGGCATAAAGTGGTATTAAAATGAAAATACTATTGTTTATCGCATTTATTTCTGGGACAATATATCATCCAACAAAAGTAGACTTTGTGACAGGGCCATGTACTTGAGACAAATGGAGAGCATCTTGAGAGGAGCAGTTTGTTATTTAATGCAGTAGATAATAGTGTAATCTACAACCCATTCAGACACTCTGTAGCCTAAAGAAAAAGAGTGCAATAGGAAATGGAGAAAGTACTTCTAGCGTGTAGGGGATAATGGTGTTCTCACTCCAAACAGCACGAGGTATCAGTGTGTTATTGCTCAAACAGCGAACTGTCAGAAAGCAGGACAGACTATAATCTAGTGGTGCTAAAACAGATGTCTAAATAAATAATGCAATCTTAATGAAAGCAATATGCATTCACATGTCACACAACATGACACGTTGTCTAACAAAAGGAGTAACTTTTGAGTTTGGACTGATTCTTTGCTGGCAGTTTGGCATTCTGATAGAAAGTTGAAAAAAACCCTGGTGGGATCAGATCATCTATATGGAAGATGAATTTCAGCCAAGGCCAGAGCTTCAGTCTGCACTGACCCAAGGCTTACTGAATCATTTAGTGGCACAGGAATACGCTCGCAGCATCAAACCGCTGCCCAGACGCGGAGGCAGGAGGAAGTCGTAAACAAGACAAAAAAAGGAGTGAGAGAGACGAACAGAGCGGGATGAAAGCCACGCTGATATTACTGTAGGAAGGAGGGAAGGAGAGAGCGCCGGCCATGGCCTGAATAGAATGCTCACTTTCCAACCCTGCAGCTAGACTAGTCTACATAATAGAAGAAGAGACATGTGGACAGAGACACACACAAAGGGAAAGGGAGAAGCCACCTGCAGCCTGGAGAAGTAGAAGCTGGGCAGAAAGAGACGAGGTCATCAATAGTTATTTGTGTGATTAATGGAACACAGGAGCGGTTTTTAACAGTCAGTCATTTCACTTTGATTTAAACAGGATTTTGTTGGATTTACCACTTTTGTAAAAGGAGAAGTTTAGTGATATTCTATATTTTTCTTGTGGTAACGTGCAGACCAAACCAACAATTACTGTTTCTACTAACCCCAAAGCCTGATCTATTTGATTCCTCTGTGCCATAGAGCTCCATAGATGATCAATAACAAATTAACTTACTCTTAGATCAATATTCTGTGTTTCACCTTGATGTTCTTGTAAATAAATGTTTGAGTGATATACATGCTGGCCTGTTGGGCGTTAAGAGAGAATAATACCAACCTCTGCTATGACAAGAACTCTCAACATCCTTCCACTTACTAGCTATTGATATGGTGATTTATGATTGTAGTTATTAATGACATTATTAATCAGAGTTCCAAATTGATAGTTTAGTTTCTTTTCTGAGACTATTTTGTGAGATTACATTAATTGGCATAAATATCATTTTCCCTTTGATAAGAAGGGTGGACTTAATATAAATTAAGTCATATCATTCAATTGAATTCATCATTTTAATGCATTTGTGAGCTACTGCACCAACATCATTTGGTGCCCCGTTATTATTAATAAATAAATATATATATATAAATAAATATATATATATAAATACATATATATATATATAAATATATATATATATATAAATATATATATATATAAATATATATACATACATACATACATACACATATATATACATATATATATACATACATACACATATATATACATATATATATACATACATACACATATATATACATATATATACACATATATATATTTATATATATATATATATAAACCACTTCCTAATATCAGCGTGACCTCTTCCTCTCACATTAAACATGGTTTTGGCCTCTTCGGGCAGCGACACGTTGTGTATCCGGGTGGCGAAGCTGAAGGCATTTGTGAGGAAGATGGGTCTGTCCACCGGGTCGACGGGGCTGTCCCGGATGTGGAACAGTGTCGCCGTGTGGTCGAAGCCCAGGTAGCTGCCGGAACAGACACAAACGTCTTTACAAAACTCTCCTATATAATATATAAAC
>CAKALU010059280.1:0-28333 GCA_916700995.1 Hozukius guyotensis
TGAGGTCGCTTTGCTGCTTGACCCCAATCCCCTCTGCTCGTGTATATGGGGGTGGGTGGGTGGTTGGGTAGTTGAGGGGGGGGGTGTCAACCTGCACTTTCACAGGTTCTTAGTATGTAGCGAAGGTTCAGAGCTGCTCGCCACTCGTGTGAATGCAGAGAAGAGAAGTGATTTACTGCTCCCCTCTGTCCTTCCAGCCGCTTCCCAGGATAGGATTCTTCTCTCTGGGGTGACGAGGGCAGATCGGAGACCTGCGGTGCCGGGCCTGTGCTGGTGGTGCCCGTGAGAAAAATAGTCACGCTATGTAGCCTCAGAATGTAATCAGAATTTTGACACTTGAATGACAAAGTGCAGTAGACGGACAGCTAAGCAAACCATTGAAATAGTGAAAATACACCACAGGATCTGCAGTGATCTAAGGCTACACAATTCTGAGAATATTTCTCTTTTTTTTTTATCAATATGTCAATATTTTTGATTAATTGAATAATTATTTGGACTACAAATTGGACTACAAACAATTAATAAATCATAAAAATAGTTACTTGTTTCAGCCATGTATAAACTATATTAGAATAAAAACTATTTATACTCTTTGAACATATGGGGAGTGGTTTAAGATCTTTGAGGGAAATATCTGAAATACCTTTCCCTGCAGATGCCAGCATCTGAATTTGGGATTTTAATTTAGTTGTCAGTTAGCTATGCAGTCACATCTGGGACTCATGGATGATGTTATAATTTGCATATACAAGTGTTGTATAGGAAGAGATGCAACATTTTGCCCTGTATGACGTGCTTTAAATAACACTTTAGGTCATTACTCATATCATGACATGTCTTCATTACTGAAACACTTGAGCGTTGGATACACCCCACGCCAGACTGGCGGTTCACGTTGTGGCCGAGTCGACCGTGACCTTTACTGTGACCTTTCCCAAGCCCCTGTAGGCCAGGTCAGAGACAAGTTGGGCTCTATGGAAACTGAGCTCTTAGGTTCAGACTGACCAATAGGTGCAATTCAACAGATCAGTTTTCCTCACCATGAGCGGTGCCATTTTAATGACTTTTCAGTGCTTGTTATCCAGTTGTTGACACTTTTATGAAATATATTAAGCTTCAGGGAAAATGAGCAGGTGCAGGAGCGCTAACGGTGGGTTCACATAGGGAACGGAAGCGCCGCAAAGCGCCGCGATATGTTAATCATCGCCCAAGCTGAAGCCTGGCTGTTCACATCAGAAGCGCATTTCTCTGTGCCGGTCAACAAGCGATTCTTCTCCTCTGCTGTTTACTATAGAGTTCCCTCTCTCTCTGTCTGTCTCTGTCTGCTTGTGTGTGTGTGACTGTGTGTGTAGTGTGTCTGCTCCGTTCTCTCTCTCTGTTTAGACACAACTGACAAATATGTGGAGTAAGTACGTAATTAAAAACCCATGGTCATAAACAGCAGTGACACTAGTCTAATTTTAATAAATACAGTGGATTGATTTTGAAATGTGATTGGGGGGTGGAATCAAAACTCCAGAACAGCTGGGAGGGAGGGAGAGGGAAGGCAAAGGCGTTCGTGGGATGCATATTTTATCATCTTATCAGAATCAGATCATTTATATATTACATATAATATATCATTTATAGTAGATTTTCAGTGTGTTTTCTTGCTAGATTCGATCGCTGCACGCGGAGGAAATAGGCCAGACGCCGAAACTATTGCTGAAGATCCCGATCCGGCTGTGGAGCTTCGTGGCGCAGTGCGTCTTACGTGAACAACCCAATTGATTTACATGGGCGCCGAAAGGACCAGGGCAGCGCTTCTCCAAAAAACACAGGGCATTTGTGGGGCTTTTGCGGCCTAGGTGAACCCGCCGCAATTCACACAACAGAGGCCACATTATAATGAGTTAGCTGACAGTTTAAATTTATCATGAGACGAGATGCGTCAGGATCAGCCTGATACAGTCTGATTCGGCTCAGTAGGCAACGTTGATTGTTTGATCACATCGTGTGTTTGAAATTTGTTTAAAAGTGTCTCAGTTTCCTGGTCAGCTGCCTCTCTTTACATTATTACAGTAACATGTCTTTAATCCTTCGTGAGCTACTAATAATGCAAACTCTTAGTAAACATTATAAACTAATCACACTTGCATGTGGTGACAGTTTTTTGGTTTGGGATAAGCTCGAGAGACTTCTTGGATGTGTGTTGGGAGTTGGCCTAATGACCCGCCAACCCCCAGGTATCACAGTTTACGGCTCAAATGTGTGTTTGCACACCCATGTGTGAGAGGAAAAACACTAGAGAAAGTGTCAATACACACCTCCTCGTTTCTCCCCTTCATCTTCTCAGGCAGCTCAGATCAAACCTGCCTTGACGGTCGTCGTTGACACGTCGCCGCATGTTGTGGCAACCACCGGCGACTGTTGTAAGTGTGGAGCTCAACCTCCGACCCCTCCGTCTGTCTCTACCAGGCATGGGGCTCCCTGCGGTGTGAAGAATGCGTTTGCTCTTTTCTCGGGCCTCGTTATTGATGCTGCACGTACCGTGGCCTCTGGAGGGCTCGTGGTTGTAGAACACATCACCATGATGTGAATATATGAGAGGTGCTTGTTGGGGAAAATGTGACATCCTCTCTTGCAAAACTGTTGCCGGCGTCAAAGCCTCTCAAAGGTCTTTGGTTGTTTTGTAAAACTGAATATGTATTAGAGGAACAATTGAGGATTTGAAGGTCAGTTCCACTCCAAAACAACTTTTGAAATGACATTCAAATATCTGAAAAAGTGTCCATCTGGAAAATAAAACTATTTGGCCAAAAGGCATACATTTAAACACTCACTTGTTCTGTTTGAATATTTAGCATGTGTAGATGTTAATCCCATTAGACTCCTCGTGGAGCGGAGACAATATATGATTACTCATCCGTAGGGCTGGGAACCCAGACAACATATGATGTGTGTGTGTGTTTGTCAGTGTGCTCCAACTCCCTTAGGCTTTTAGCACAGTTAAAATGACACTTGAATGAACGATTTCCAGCCAGCACTCGGGCCATTTGTACCTGTCTGTTTTCTGTAAAGGCCAACAAATTGGAACGTCTCCCCGCTACAATATGCCTCTCTGGCTTGGCCATAATTCAGCGACTGGGCTGGGCTACGGAGGAGCTCAGAGCTTGGCGCTACAAGAGGAGAGTGGCCCGGAGCCGTTCCCTGGTGGTCTGGATGCTGACAGTGATGTAGTGCCCACTGTTAGATGCCAGCGGGAGAGGGGGGTCAGGCTCTCAGCATGGGTGTGGGATGTTGTGTGTGTGTGAAAGGGAGAGAAAAAACAGAAAGTCTGTTGTGCGTGTGTGTATATGTGTGTACGTCCTTTCTAGTCTGTGCAAGGTCTTTCTCACACAAGACTAATGGCTGGTGTTGAGGTCTTCAAGTGGATGCTGCAACTTCTACAAACAGTGCCCATACATCAAATCTGACCTACTATTGTCACCACTGCACTACATTCACTGGTGCTGTGGTAAAACAGTCCAGGCTTACAGTAAAGTACCAAGTACTGCCGGGCTGATCAATGTGATTCTTGTCTTTTTTGTTTAGTCTTTGTTGGCTGGGATGGAAGTTAAGTTCAGTATGTGTTTTAAAATAAAATACAGTGCTTTTGAATGAAAAGACCTAGTCCTCAACTGGAGTATAGCAAACTTTCAGCCCCAACCAACACATTATAGTACAATCCATGTGGTCTGCATTTCAGAAACTGGTAGGATCAGTGGGCAACCTCCGGGTCTGAAAAGTGAAGCCAATGCGAAAGTGCCTTAAACTTGCATTCTTTCTAATAGCCAGCAGGGGGCGACTCCTCTGGTTGCAAAAAGAAGTCCGATTTTATAGAAGTCTATGAGAAAACGACCCTACTTCTCACTTGATTTACTACATCCGTAAACATTGTAAACATGAGTTTATGGTCTCAATCGCTAGTTTATTAAAGTCTTCTGCAATACAGCATGATGTTCATTTAGTAAATTATGGTCCCATTTAGAGTCAAATAGACCATAAAGCAGGGGATGCTTTAGGACGTGGCTACAGGGTGTTGCCAGCGTTTTCGTCTTACAACTTTAACCCTTTCACAGTGTGTTTTCACTTCATGAAAGTTAATTATTACATTTTGGTCACCTAAAAATGTCTCACTCAGCATTTGGTTGTGCTTAGCTCCACCGTCTAGTGTCACTTCTGGTTGCAAAAAATATATATAGGAATATTTTTCATAACAGAAGAAACATTGTTTTCCTTTTTCCATCAAGTGATTCTTTTTGCTTCCGTTACAACCTCCAGTTCATTCAGCTCCTCTGGGTGTTTGGGTGTGACAGGTACAGATAGCAGACTTCCCATCTCTGTAGCCTCCACCTTTCCAGCCCCAGGTGCTATTGATGGAAATTGGAAAGGTTTCTATCTCACACATGACAGCAGTACTTTAACTTAATTTAAATGACACTTTCACATCATTTGCATCCCAGCAGCACTGTATTTCTAAGTCAGTAAAAGTGTCACTGTAACCCAGTTAAAGTGCAATTAACAGCACTTAGACGGAGGACATTTCCATTTGTATGGGCTGGTGTGGGAGTAGTCCTCCTGTTCCCTACTGTGTCTACACAGGATGGCGAGTGGGACCGTGCCCAAAGGCTCCAAATGACAAAAGACCTATCCGGCACCATCAGTTTCTCTCTTTGTGTGTGCCCACCTCTGCTTTGTTCCCTAGACAAACTCAGTGGGTGTCAGTGGGTTGTTCAAAGACAATTAGTGAGCCCAAAGAAGGACTGCAAGACCCGGGGCTATTGACACATTGTGATCCTAATCAGTCGTACATGATGAGGGCTATCTAGACATACTATAACTAATGGGGTGGTTGCAAACGGCCCTGCTACAGTTCACCAATCCTGTTGTATGTCTATGGACGCTATACTGTGCGCTGTGAAATACAGTCATTTGAAGTTAAAGGAGGAGAAATTTGACCGATGCAATGACAGGCCATAACCCTGTCATTGCCGCTTGGCTCTACTGTGCCATCTCCTTCTGATCCAAAAGATCCAAAATTACCTTCTTCTCTACCCGGCTCTTACCCCATTTTAAAGACACATAATTCACTCACGCAAACTGTAATTACTCAAGATTGTGATTCTATTGAATAAGTTTGATGCCTGAGGGGCCTCCCTGCTCCTGTATGATTTTCCCTCCCCTCACCACACACGTGATCCTCTGCTGAGCTGGAGTGCAGATGTGCTTTAGGGCTCGGTAATCACCAGCTTGGGGCTTCTCGCCGCTCGGCACTGGTCTTTAACAGCATGTAAGCACTTACTCATTTGCCTTATAATATCATGGTAGGAAACCTTAAAAGAGAGTGCAGTTTATACAGAGACAAGCTAAAGATGCCGCCTCCCCTGACATATACCGTTATGCTGCCAAAGAGAGAGAGAGAGAGAGAGCTGTTTGTGAGAGTGGCTTGGATTGGCTTTACTCGAGGAGAGGGAAAAGTCCTGAGGGAGTTCTTCTCATGTAGAAAATAGTACCATCATCGCTGATTGGAGGCGACCCGGCTCAACCTGTAATCAGACTGTGTGAATCTGTGTGTGAGAGTCAGAGAAATGTGTGAGTCTGCATGTAAACGTGGGAGGAAAGTAAAGTAGTGTTTAGCAAGGAGTGTTCATCCCTTTAATCTTGCCAAGTGTTAATGTACGGAGATAACTAGAGGTCTGCTGTATCAACGCTACAGCTGGCCTTCCTCTGGTTGTCTGCGGAGGACGCCTGTAAATGCTGTGAAACTCTATACAGCTCATCTATCTTTCTCATCACACATCATTAAATGTGTAGGCTAGCACCTGAGCACTGTGTTTGACACAGGGAATAATGTTGGACATGTGTTATTTGCAAGATGCTCAGTATTCTAAAACATGCATATAAAAAGATCACTTTAAAGGGGCGAGATTGGGAGCATTTCTATTGCCTCTGCACGGCTCTCAACATAGCGACGGCTCAGCCGGTGACTCGTAGCTAACTGTGCTAACAGGACTGAACTTGAAAACAATGGCAACCGTGGCTGACAGAGCTAACAGTGTTTACCTGACGGGGAACCAGAGGGCGGGTGCTACTCTTCTGCGGTGGCGCAGTCGGTCAGGACGGTGTTATTAGCTGTAACCACCGAATGAGAGCAGTGCACAGTGTCTTGAGCTAGCCAGTGGGGCGAACATGCACTAAAAGGGCTTTAGAAGCAGACTCTATGGCATGCCAAGGTTTTTAGCCCACTTGTTGTACAGCTGACTCCCAGAAAAGTTCCTTTTTGTCCCCCCATTTGTCTTTAGATAGTTCTCTTTTAATGCATAGTGCTTTTAGTGTTTGTCAATTGTATTTTATGGAACCGTCTTGACCAGGTCTCCCGTGGAAAAGAGGTTCTTAATCTCAATGGGACTAACCTGGTTAAATAAAGGTTAAATACAAAAATAAAAAAAATAAAAAAGCATCCGTGCCTGGCCCGGCTATGTAAATAAAGCACAGAGAAGCTCTGATTACAACACACACACAGAGGGAAAGTGACTTCATTCTCTGCTCAGGTAGACATTACTCTATATCTTTACATAGGCAATAGTTGTTTGGTGTTATATTGATGCTGTGGATATTGTAGAGAGAACCTTTAAAGGTTGAAATTTGAGTGAAGTTTTAATAATAATAATAATAAAAGATTAAACTTATATAGCGCTTTTTAAAGATCTCAGTTTTGGGTTTGAAGGCAGGTAACTGTCATGTTGCATTAGTTGTTCTGTCTTTGGTATTGACTAAAACATATTATCACATAGTATATGCTGTGCAAAGAAAATGTAATCCACACACACTGCACCATTATTACCATCCCTGCAGATGGAATAAATTTCCTGTCATTATCCTTACAGACACTTCCATCTGCTAACTGCTGGAAAAGAAAGTGGAGAGCTGGCAGATGTGGTGATACTGCAAAAGAGAGAGAGAGAGAGACAGAGAGAGAGGGATTTAATGGATGTGAGTTGTAAGTTAATGAAGTATCTTCAGCCAGTTGGGCCTTTCATGGTGTTATTGTTGGACTGCAGTGGTTGCCAGGCCGGTTGGGTGTTAGTCACTAATTACACCACGTTTGTATGATGGCAAATTAGATGATACTGCAAAAAAAACAATACAAGATAATCTCATATTACGGTTTAAAAATTGTATTTTCCTGTTATCTTAATAAGATCAGTGTAATGTTCTAGCGTTAGTTGAGGGGTAGAAAAACTTATGAAATTAGCTCCCAGTGTTGCGCGATGATTACACTGATATTGTTTGACAGAAGGCGCTGTCAAAAAAATAAAATAATTAAAAGCGTTTCCTCTTTAAAGTAGGAATATTTGATGAGGTGTATGTTTTTACAGGTCAGGTCTGTTGTTAATGCCAGACAGAGAGAGACAGATGAAAAGATGGGCAAATACGAGGCGACAGCAGTGTGTGCTGATGGGAGACGCCTCCTTTGACCTCCTCGAGCTCTGTTTTGAATTCCAATCTATTTTGGGAAGCTGGAAGTCATTTTTTGCCAACGACCTTCTCTTTCTTAACTCAGGTCTTTGATTTGATATATTTTATTCATGGCCCGGGGGGACATTTTCTTCCAAGCTTGCGGGTTGAGTCTTTCAGTGCGATGCCGCGGGAGCAGGTAGCTGTGAAGTATCTAGCTCAAGGCTGTTTTGGCAGGTATTGATGTGTTGGGGTTCAAACCATTGACACTGCGGAACAAAACTTCCAACCACTGGACCATGTGGACCTTACATGTAGTCAAAATAATGAAGTTTGACAGTTAACTTCCTGTAAAACTTCCCATCGCACCATGGAAGATTGATGGATGGAAGAGATGATTTATGAACAGATGAAAGATGTGCTGGCAGCTGGACGGTTAGAGGGATGGATGGATGGATGGATGGATGGATGGATGGAGAGATGGATGGATGGATGGATGGATGGATGAAGGATAGAAGGATAGATGGTTGGTTAGAGGGAGGGATGGGGTTGATGATGGCAGCCTGCCATGTATCCAGGCACTGTTTTGACAACAAGAGCCTCGCCATGGCTTCCCCTTTTGTCTTGCCTCTGTTTATTTTGCCACCTGCTACTCTGGGGGGAATGGGGTCAGCTCAACAGGAGCAGGGTCCTGTCACACACACACACAGACACAAACACACTGACATGCACACACACGTACACACACTTCAGTAGGTTGTTGGGGAAGTAGATGACACACATGCACATACACAAAAAGGTCAGAGGTCTTTGGGTCAATGGGTGTATGTGTATGTTTTTGATAAAAGTCAGTGAGCGTGTGCTGTTATGGGTGTATGTGTGTGTGTGTGTGTGTGTGTGTGTCTGACTGATTGCACAGCTATTTTGTGTGCATTCGGCGGGTCGTGGAGTGAATTAGGTAGAATTCCGTGGTCAGACGGAATGTTTAAGGTTCAGTAGCTCAGTCTCTCAGTTTAGAGGGCAGCTAAGGCTACTCGACTAAAACACAGACCCAAAACACTGAGCTAGTAGACAATATAATAGTGAGCTGGACGTGTTCATTTGCTTTATAGTTCTTCTGTGGATAAAGCATGTAAACAAAGGCAGGATCCATCCACATTTTGCCCCCCTTTTAGCAGCAGTGAAGTCAAATTGGTTGTTGATGTCACTAGTATGTAGCCATATGTGTATAATAAATGAAGTAATGAAGGAGAATTTTTTTTCATTTTGAGGAGCAAAAGATTTACCATAAAAAAAACACCATCTAAACCAATCCAATTCCAAAAATGTACCCTGATCAACTTTTCAAAATTGAATGTGCAGTAATAATAAAAAATAAGAATTACACAATAAGCTTTATTTTGAGAAACAAAGCCAGGAACACAATGTTGTACTTGATATGAACATGTCAACAACAAGTACTGCAATACATCAGACCGGCACATACGGGTACTTTGCAAAAAGCCTGGATTAACCTACTACACAACAGCTATTTGTCATTATCATTATCAGCCAAAAAGCCCCTCTATTATATCTTTTTTTTTTTTCCATGGCAGGGGAACAAAGCGGAGATCAGCGTTTTTTTTATTTATTGTTGGTGCAACCAACTACACAGCAACTCTTCGGCATAGCGTTATTACTATTACCGGTTTGTTTAAAGTAGAAGTTTGGAGACATGTTGCAACTTCTTCTGTTTACGCTGTTACCGTCTATGAGGGACACGGGATTGTTTGTGGTCATGCGAGCCTACTCTGGATGACGTATTGCCGGTCTGTTGTATGTCGTAATCCAGGTAAGTAAAGCCCTTACCTGGATTTAAAGGTGCTTTATACGATATCCAGAGCATTAATATAGCATCAAACAACTATGTGTTATGAAAAGATATGGAGGAGTAATGTCTACCTGAGCAGAGAATGAAGTCATTCTCCCTCTGTGTGTGTTGTAATCCGAGCTTTTCCTTGCTTTGTTGCTTTGTCCGACCGTCGGCTCCGTTGCGGAAACGTAGCACCCATCTTCAGGTTCCCCCCCCAGGTTAACACTGTTAGCTCTGTCAGCACTGTTTGCCATTGTTTTCACTGTTAGCAAAGTTAGCTACGACCTGCTGGCTCAGCTGACGCCATGTTGAGAGCCATGCGGAGGCAATAGAAATGTTTAACTAAAAACAAAGCTCAGATCTCCATGAAAATAATGATTTCACGCTATTCTGTCTTCCAACTAAATAAGACATCTCCTCCCCTCAACAGCTGTATGCTCTCGCACTGTGCACATCTGCCTAATGTTAGGATAGAGTTAGGTGGTAAGTGTAGGGGGGAATGATTGTTGGCTTCATTCAACAGCTGCCTCAGCTATACAGTTCACCACTGCTGTCATGTACACTATAGAAAGATTTGTGTGGGGTTTTGTGAGTAATCTGTGATTTTCACTCATTATCCATGTCTTTTGTGTGTGTGTGTGTGTGTCTTCCAGTCAGGTTTGATCCGTGTGTCTCAGGAGGAGTATCTGATCGCCCCGCTGCCCCAACATCTGGCTGAACAACACAACTACAGCGCCCCTGATGGTCACCACCCGCATGTAGTCTACAAACGCTCAGCGGAACACATTGTCCACAGAGGATCTAGCAGCCCATCCAACACCAGTTCTTCCACACCTGACAACCCGTACCTTCACCATCAGCATCATCATCATCACCATGACTACCAGCATGGAAAGCTGCAGAGGCAACACTTCTGCGGACGCCGCAAGCAATGTATGTAAGGGAACCTTATATTCCTTACTTTTTTATTATTATTTATCTTCATACAAGTTGTACATATCAACAAATCATAAGTCACATGACCGCTGTGTGTGATATAAATCAGGCAGACTTATAGCATTTTTAGCCTTTACACTCATTTGCTATTTAATCATGTATTTCAAAACAGCCTAAAGTCGGTGAACAAATCTTTTTTTAACAATTTATTTTGGCGGTATACAGAAGTTCTACTGAAGTCCACACCATGATTTTAACATTTTAGCATGGTGTCCCATACATTTGTGGTTTACAGACTCACACATGGTAAACACGCATGCAACTGCAATAAGCATAAGTCAGATAATTATGCACAACACTGTTAACTGTTAGTATGCAACATTACTATTGTGATTTTACTTTAAAACTGCATTGAAGAGAACTGAAGAGATGTCCCTGAGGTGCTGGTAGCTTCGTGTTCCTTCGTTATTGTGAATTTATGATGTAATCTATCAAAGCAACAATGTAATATAAAGATAATACTCATATATTATAGGACAGACTCAAGGGATAGGATGCAATTATGTACTGTATGATCACCTTGCATTCTAACACAGTATTATGATATACAGTAATACAGTGTTGGATCCTACTTGTAGACATTGAAACCAAAGGCAATATTTTTTGACAGGTCATCCTGTGGACACGTACCATTAGACAGTATTCTGTAACATAAAGCATTGTCACAGCATTATTGCACTATTATCACCACTTCATAACATGAAAGTGTTAATTTGATATTTCATACAACAGTTAACCCTAAACTACTGCAGCTCTAGATATGTACATATTCATTATGAAGATTTATGTCTGTTTAATGTTTTTAGTGTATTATGTCCATTGTTATAGGGTTACATCAGCCTGAGCCTACTCAGCTCACAGGCTAGTTATCTTCCCTTCTAG
Source organism: Hozukius guyotensis (assembly GCA_916700995.1). Lineage (NCBI taxonomy): Eukaryota > Metazoa > Chordata > Actinopteri > Perciformes > Sebastidae > Hozukius > Hozukius guyotensis. Next base: position 11,213 of record CAKALU010059280.1, read on the forward strand.
TGGTGAGAGGTAGGAAGCAGCGTGGGGAGTGAATTTCCTGTCCTTTCAACACCAGAGCCTGTACTCTTATCACCCGGCACGAGCCAGGAAAAGACAGTTCATTCGTTTGACCCTCACTGCCAAGTTCTCTCCCTCTCTCTCTTTGTCTTTATCCCTCCCCCTCATGCTCCCTCTGTCTCTCTCCTCCCTTCCGTCCTTCCCTTTTTGCCCTCCTAGACGCTCCCAAGCCTCCCGCTGAGGACAGTTTCATCATGCCTGACGAGTTTGCGATACCTGAGGCAGATGGGCCAGGAAGGGCGAAGAGATCGCCCATTAACTCCAACAGGGTGGGAGGTCTGAATGTGGAGACCCTGGTGGTGGCAGACAGGAAGATGCTAGAGAAGCACGGCAGGGAGAACGTCACCACCTACGTCCTCACCGTCATGAATATGGTGAGGGTGGTTGGAAAAGGAAAGGAGGAGGTGGTAAAATATGAGAATGTATGTGAGTGATGGCCCAAAGATGCATTGAAAATCTTTTGCTTTGCTCTGGTTCATGGGAGATTCAACAGAGCAGTACGACCTGCAAGGCAAGGGTCATGTGACCGAGGGGGGCTAACTCGAACACTAGCGAGCTAATCTGCTAGCATGTTTACTGCTATTTTTTTGAAAGGATCCTTAAAGTGAGACTATGTAACTTTTAAATGAAGAAATAGCACGTTCATTATCTTACAAATGAAAAGTTGAATTCATAGCCATTAAAATGCACCCTTACTGCATTCAATACGTTCAATGCTGCTATTGCTTTAACTGGTCTGGTATGACCAGTAGCTTATACTGGCTAACGTCAGAAAAAAGTTAGCTAACTTTACATAGATATTATTGTAGAACACACATTACTGAGTCAGCTTTGTGACTTTGTAACCGCTCTCTACTTGTGCGACTGTTAGCTACGTTTAGCCTTTGACATATTCTAATCGCTACTTGTTGCCAAAGTGGCCGCTGGTCAGTAAAAGCTACATAGGCTAGCTTTAAATGTGGTTTAAAAATCTGATTAACTAGAAGTCACATCTAATGAATAATCCTCGTGGATATAATGTCAAATTTTGCAGGGAGTTTAGCATACTACAAGTCTGTTTCAATTTGAAAATTGCATTGTTCGAATCACAATTTGTGAAAACTAAATTGAAGGTGAAAGAACAAAGAAACACGGTAGACCAGCAAGCTTTACTGCATTTTTCCCTTTGCTGTACAAAGTTTTGTTAACTTTCCAAGGACAGTTGTGTTACTCACTTCACTCTTAATCATTGTTTGAGAGCATAAGACAATCAGAAAACCATGAATGTTAGATTTGACATGTGGGATATTACAACTTAATCTGTTTTCTCCTATTTTGCAGGTGTCCAGTCTCTTCAAAGACGGCACCATTGGGTCTGACATCAACATTGTGGTGGTTAGCTTGTTACTACTGGAACAGGACCCGGTGAGTGGATTCAGACTACAACTCCGTAAAAAAATGTGTTGTTTTCCACCGGGCACCGGTGATTGATTGATTCACTCTTGCTCGGTCTCATCTCTATTTCTCTCCTTTCATGTCCAGCTGGGCTTGACCATCAATCACCACGCTGACCAGTCCCTCAACAGTTTCTGTCAGTGGCAGTCAGGTCTGGTGGGGAAAGGTGGTAAACGGCATGACCACGCTGTTCTCCTCACCGGATTGGACATCTGTTCCTGGAAGAATGAGCCCTGTGACACCCTGGGTAAGATGGCTAACTTTAACAAGCCGAACATCCTGTTTTCTTTTTAGCCAAGTGGGAAGCAGCGGTTGACTGTATGGAGTATAACAACCGAGTTCTGTGAGGCGTTGGAGCTGTCTTCCGTGGTGACAACTTAGAATCTTTTGCATGACATAAATGGTGTAATTGTGGGCATGTAGACAGGCGTAGAGATGATACTGTGGGTGTAGACATTATTACAAGGAAGTTTGACGGGTGCAAGCAGGAGAGATTGTAAATGAAGAATGACACTCATTTGTCACTGTGACTAAAAGCTGCATTTTATTGGTGCATTTAAATGCTGTCGTAAACCCAAGCATGTGTGACTTTTTGGCATTTTGCCTTTCTTGGGTACTTGGGTAGTGACAGTGTAGATGCAGACAGGAAACATGAGATACTTCTACTTAAACTTCATCAAACCATTTTTTTATTGACTTGACTTGGATGTAATGTTTCTAAATGTCTTCTTAATGTGTTGAGTCTCAGCTGCCAGAGTTTTCAGACATAAAATACACACTGGTTTCTCCTCATCTCCCACCACATTCACTGTGAACCCAAGAGCAAGATAGGCTTTGAATGTCTGTTGTCCAATTTTATGATATTATCTCCCTAAAAGATGGGGAAAATATGATTTTGGGTTATTGTGGTTATATAAATGTAGTTTATGGTGCTGTTAGATTGCAGCTAGACAGCCCCGTTGATACAAGTGCGTGCAGGAAAGTAAATCACTTTTGACCGCAGTGAAAACGTTGTTTTTGAAAGGCTAAACGGCAACAAATATGGTTTGAAGCAGAATATTTTGTTAGATAAAAACATGTTTTTTGACTTTTGGACGGAGGACTGAGGCAATTACAGAGACGGGCTAAGCACCTTGCTCTGTGTGTATATTTGAGAGAGAGGGAGGAAGAGAGGGTGGAAGGTAATGTTTCTGTAAGTTATTAATTATAATAAATATCAACGTTATGAACGAAGCTTCGAACTATTTGGTGCAGCCGAACTTCATCATATTTGCTTTTGATTACAGTCAGTTGAGCACGATGTCTTGTTCGTCTCCGAAGCATTGGCTATTTTTCTTTTTGTCCCTGTCAAATATCTGTCCATTCTGTAAACCTACAGACTATCTGTCTAAATGAACACCATTATTACCATGGATGTATAAAGAGCTGTTGTTTACTGTTCTGCCGTGAAACTGATTCCGGCTTCAGTACATTAATTCTGCATCACATTTTCCCCCCGGTCACGCGCACCCCATCTGTCATGCCCCCTGCGCCCCACTAGGGGGGCGCGCCACAAACTTTGAGAACCCCTGCTTTAGGGGAAAAGAGCTCATTAAAAAGTATCCTGCCATGGTAGTCTGTCAAATCTGTGTGCAAAACAACAAAATGTGTAAAACACCTCTGTCTGGATAAGCCAGGTGAAACATATTCAACAAAGTAACAAATGTTGACCAGGAATCATGCTTCACCACGGCTGACGTGACCAGCGTTGCACTTTCGGATGAGCTTATGTTCAGTTTACGCATAAATCTTAATGCTTGTAGGAACAAAAGGCAGCTGGAACAACATCAACGCAGCCAGCTAAGCCTGACTAATACCATAATCATATTGCTTTCACACCACTAATTGTTAGTAATCTCAAAGCAGCACTTTATCTCATTAGCTGCATGAGGTGAAAAAGGTGAAAGGTGACTGACAATAAGGATTATTTATTAACTGTATGTAACTTCTGTATGTTCTGCCAGTGTTGTTAAAGTTGAACATCTGGCTCTTTAAGTCATAGGTTCATTCATCAACCATATATTGATGTATCTACTGTACTCAGTCTTTTATTTTTGGGTCCATTGGGAGAAACTGTTGCCAGAAAAGACAGTGAGAAAAAACAGTGACCACTGAATATTTTCATCAACTTGTCAGTTACAATAAATCACACATCTAGGATCACTTATCTTTTTTCCTAATGCTGTCACGTCCACTATCATCAGTAGTCCTCCTCTAAACTGATTGGCTATCAAAGTCTAGGAATAAACTTAAGTTAAGAAGTGAAATATGAATATAAGAAATAATACAGGCTCAGTTACACCACAGAAAAAAAGACAAAAGGATTTTATGGCACAGATATGAGGTTTGATTTTGGTTGGATGAGGTTTGATGCAGTCAGTATATTATAGTTAATAACCAAATATCCCTACATACTCCTAACACTTTATCTCTCTCACTCTTCCTTTCTCTGTGCAGGTTTTGCCCCCATCAGTGGAATGTGCAGCAAGTACAGGAGTTGTACCATCAATGAGGATACAGGACTGGGCTTAGCGTTCACCATCGCTCACGAGTCTGGACACAAGTATGTTTAACAAAAACTGCATCGCGGGAGGTTAAAGAGGACCTATGATGTTTTTGTGCTTTTTTTCCCTTTCCTTTAATGTGTTATATAGTTTTTTTGTGCATGTAAAAGGTCTGCAAAGTTACAAAGCCCAAAGTCCACGCCAAAGGGAGTTACCCTTCCCAACAGAAACACTGCTCCTGAACTCCTGAAACCTGAAACGCTCGCTTGGAGTCCCGCCTTTTCTTCCGTAATGTGGTGATGTCACCAAGTAACACGTTTGCATAATACCTGCCTTGCGGCTAGTTTGGCACGCCGTCAAACAAAGTTAGTCGGAGTCCGAAGAGTTTGGTTCATTTGACCAATCACAACAGAGTTGGCCAGCTGACCAATCAGAGCAGGGTTTTAAGTGGGGACAGAGGGTGAAATGAAGTGCTGCAGCACAGCCGGTATGAGAAAAGTAAAGCGTTTTTTGAACATTAAAGCATGTAAACATTCTCTAGTAGAAACCCCAAATACAAGTATGCATCTCAAAATGAGCATAATAGGTTCTCTTTAATAACTCACACAGTTTCTGGACACCACATCAGACCAACACTGACTTAAACAGATGAAACTATGTCAGACTTCAGTGTCATTTTAGAGCGGCACATTATTCCAGTCATTACATTGGCTCTGTGCTGTGAGTGGATGTAATGAATCTATATTAAATGACTTCATTTAATTTAAATGTGGTCTGATTTAAAGAAACAAATACACTCTGAAATAAGAGCATTACGTTAGAGCACTACCTCATCCACTCCCATGACACTTTATGAGAGAATAATGGAAAGTGCCTCAGGCCACATGGCTCTTGTGTTTGTGTTTTTACGTTTCCATTGAGATAGGAGGCTGTTTAGTTTTGATAATTTTTTAGATTTCATCTTGCGGTAAAACTCTTCTGTCTGTCTGGCATGCTCTCAACACAAACAAGGTGTTGTTTATACTTCACCCAGGTGATAATATGTCAGAATGTCTATAGACCACAATATCCTAATGAATAAAGCCAGTTATATAGATGGCATGCCCAGAAACATGTTGACTCAAGGCCTAAAATTGTTAATCACTGACAAATTAACAAAGAAGTAATTACTAAACATATGTCGCAGTGATGAATAAATAAGTCAGCAAGCATGTAGGATTTTCTGATGACTCCATGCAACAAGCTATATTTTCATTTTATTATATAGTATAACATAAAAAGGTGGGTAAACAATGATATGACACTTTTTCCACTTCTATGGAGGGCTGGGCGATATGGAGAAAAATTGAGTTGTACCTATATTTATGAAACAACAACACGGAGGCTCCGTAGACCGAACCAGGATGGCAAACTTTATTACTCGTTTCAAGCTTGACAAGGCAGCGCAGACCAGAGGCACTCTTTCCGTTCTTTCACAATAAAGGCCCTGGACATATAATATTCGCAGGAGAGTATTTTGCTTTTCCGTGTCCCTGCTGTGTAAAGGCCTTTATGTGCTTTAAACTTTAAAGTTTCTTTTCATTTTTTCCGTAGTTTTGGGATGATCCATGATGGTGAAGGGAACCCTTGTCGCAAGACAGAAGGCAACATAATGTCTCCCACTCTGGCTGGAAACAACGGGGTCTTCTTCTGGTCCACCTGCAGCCGACAGTACCTCAGCCGCTTCCTTGGGTAGGCCTCAACGCCTCGTAAAATTGCACAAACACTGTCAACTTTGCCAGTTCAGTTGTCGATGTTCTCTTCCTGACTGACACGGGTGGTTTGCTGTGTTCACCAGAACAGCCCAGGCATCCTGTCTGGTGGACGAGCCCAAGCAGATCGGTCAGTACAAGTATCCCGAGCAGCTTCCCGGTCAGCTGTACGACGCAGACACGCAGTGCAAGTGGCAGTTCGGCTCCAAGGCCAAACTGTGCGGCCTTGATTTTGTCAAGGTGAGATATTCACTTTATGCATTGTTTGCATGGTTTAAAGCTGCTATAATCAAACATTTTTTAATTTATTACAATGAATCTCATGACTACTTGTTTTCTCTTGACGAACCCACAGAGAATCCTCATCGGACTCTGAAGTTCCCTTAAGCTCTACGGAGCTTTGTAGCATCATGCATCATGAGCTTTGAAGCTCATTGTTTTGATTTTACTGCCCACAATTTTGCTTTCGTTCACTCTCACTGTTCTCAACAGTGATGTTTTCAGCCGCAGCAGGCAGTTATTTTTGAGCAAAAATGCAAAAAAAAACCCACTATATGCTACTTGCCCAGCACCAAATGGCAGAGACAAAGTTAGCGACTGGTGGCTGGTGAACAAAGTGGAGCATTTAGCAGCGAAAGAGACAGATATTTCCCTCAGGAGTTTGTTGAAAGTGAATATTGGACTTACATTCACAAATACGCCAACTGCCAAAACCTCAAAATGCCAGTATTGTTCCATATCTGCTGTCAAATGGCAATTGTTTGCTAGCAATCCATCATCCATATCAACTTAAAAGGTGATGATATGTTGGACGTTTTCTGCTGCTGTATCCAAAAAAATAAGTTATTGCAGGTTTAACCAGGGTGTTCTAGAGAACCTGCAATAACTTATTTTTTGGATAGAATAGCAGAAAACGTCAAACATATCATCACCTTTCAAGAGTCTAGACAGTATCTATTTTAGGTCTCCTTTTTTTGAGAAAGCTCTGTCCAAAATGGTAGCATGGTATACGAACCGACAAAGAAACTATGCACCAAAGTAAGAAGAGTAAGGAAAGGAGAAAGGATCATACAACAGATCATTAAAATAACCCTGTGTTGTGCAGTTATAAAGAACATGAATAGTCCTGGTTTTACATGGACCCCAACATTCCTAACTAAAGCATTATTCACGTGTCCCTTTGCCTAAACCAAGACTCACCAGATGAGCCTCCAGTAATGGGATGGAGCACCCAGATCATACAGGAGCTGCAATTGTCTGCTTTACAGCGCTAATGATGCAGTGCTTAATTGGCACTTTATTAATTAGCATGATCTTTGCACAACAACCTCGAACCCCCCACATTTGACCCTCCATTTAAATGCATTCCATAAGTTGAATGGGAATCCCAAGCCTCCCCCCCCCCACCCTGAAGCCTTGCGGTCTTGGTATAAGCCTTTATGTTGGGTGCATTCAGCGATGTTGATTCACATGTAAATGCCGTTTAAAATACTCCGGGGCATCCTCTCCAGGGCTGTAATTGCTGGGAAATCGACTTTGCCAAATCGTATATATGACGGATTAGCACACATGACATCGCCTTGGCTATTCATGACTTCTCTAAATCCCAGCTATGTTTCCCTAACAGAAGATCAAATACTACATCTGCATTTCTTAGACCTGTGTGCCAGTCGGTGGGTGGTAAATTAACCTACACGCTGATTAAGAGTGGATTTAGGGGCTGCCTTTCACATTTGTTTTTTTTGTCCCTGATAGGCTCATGTAGAATGGTTTTCAGCATGCCGGTATGGCTGTCAACCACCTGCTCGGTGTCAGAGAATGAGGACAAAGACCCAAACACACACACACACACACATAAACCGGAGCGGCCTCTCCTGATCTTACCCTCCCTCCTTTTCTGGTTTCTCTCCCGTTGCCAGTTTCAGTTGGGCGGGTTGCCAGACTCTGCCGCCTGTCTTTCGACCCCGGCTCTCCCTCTGTGCTCACTCGCTCGCTCTGTCTCTGTATTGTTGGGTCAGATGACACGTACAATTATAGCCCGTTTCATTAAAGAAGTACAGTGATTCGATTTGACACCAAGGCTTTGTGGAGAAGCTTATCCCCGGTGGGGGCTTGTTGACCAGCGTGATGGTGGTCCTGGCAGGAAGCAGGTGCTGTCGGGTCAAGGAGGAGGAGAGAGGGGAGGAACGCCATGCCAAAAGACTGTCAGTGTGCGGTGATAAGAAAACCGATGATAAATGGTAAAAAAAATCCCCACCATATCTGATAGACATTAGGGCGGCTGTGGCTCAGGGGTTACAGCGGGTCGTCAAGGTTGGCGGTTCGATCCCTGCCTCCTCCTGTCTGCATTTTGAAGAGTCCTTGTGCCAGGCACTGAACCCCAAGTTACGCCACAGGCGCTTTACAGCAGCCCGTTTAAGTTTTTTTTTTGAAGAAATCTCATCCTGTGTGTGTGTTTGACTCGTTTGACAGGACATCTGCAAGTCGCTGTGGTGTCATCGCACAGGGCACCGGTGCGAGACCAAGTTCATGCCTGCCGCAGAAGGCACCAGCTGCGGTCCTGACATGGTGAGGATATGTCTTCTTGTTCCTGTAGGCGGATCACAGCAGCCAGCCACTCAGTCTGCTGCCTGACAATTTTACTCACTTTACTAATCTAATTAGTCATAAAGACAGAGACAAATATGTGTCTAACGGTGTCTCATTTGGATGCATAATGTGGATATGATTTGCATATGAATGAGCGGAGATGACAAATTCAAGAAGTCAAACAAACAAAACAGACACAAACACTGATAATTGGGTGAAAAAGGATCCAAAAATGATACGTTAAGTATAATTATGATTTATTACAATGTGGGTTTTGGGCCATCATTCCTATTGATAATGATAACACTGTACTTACCAAGATGATTGCTGATATGTGGGAACGGTGCGATATCACTAAACTGTAGTCTGACATCAGCAGTCAGATGATCAAACGAGTTTTAAAGGAATAGTTCGCAATTTTGGGGAAATGCGCTTAGTCAGTTACGTGCAGAAAGTTAGACGAGAAGATTTGCTGCCTTCAAATGAAACTATAGAGCTCGTGTTTACAACATGGGAAGTCTTGTACACAATATGCTTGCCGTTCAAGTGGTTAAGTCGCGAGAACACCGCTGCTAAGCAACGGCAATATTAGTGTTAATGTCGCCGTCTAGAAGCCACAGAGGCTAACAATTTAGCAAGCTGGCAAGTGGGTAAATACAAAGACATAATGACAGAGGAAAAAGATGAGGCCGTTGGGAATATCAACATTTTCCTCAGACCTATTATACAATTAGATAAATAAGCAAAACAATATACGACTAAAATTACAATATATTAGCTTATTATGCACTGAAAAAATGAACTGCCATGGCCTCCGTCATTTCTGACAACATCAGCAAACACGTCACAACTCGTGAACTCTGAGCTTTCAGAAACTTTCTACTTACGAGGTTGTGAATATGACATGAGGGGGGCGTTCATATGGACTCTTCTCGTGAACACGGTAAACACGACCCCAACTGATACCACTCTCATCTTCACTGGTTGCCTGGCAACCCCATGATGACGTCAAGATTTCAGGAAGTCAAAAAATAACAAATGGTCCGGCACCCCTGTAAAAAACATTGTTTTGTTTTATACTTTGGGTATTATTGAGCTTTAGCGGTGCTGGTAGGTGGATTTTGTCACCTTTTAGACAGAGCCAGGGTAGCTGTTTCCAGTCTTTGTGCTAAGCTAAGCTAACTGGCTGCTGCTTGCGGTAGCTTCATATTTACTGTACACATCTGCGAGTGGTATTAATCTCCTCATCTACCTCTTGGCAAGAAAGAGAATAAGCTTATTTCTCCTAATGCCAAACTATTGTTTTAAACAAATCCCCAGTTAGTCATACCAATGAGCTAATGAGGGCAAACTTTGAATTTACCACCAAACTGTCAGTTGAAAACATTCATCACAGTTTACAGACCAACTTTCTGATTGAATGTTGATTTGATGTGCTTGTTGTAGCTGTGAGTGCAGACACTTTTCCTGTGGAATGACCGATTATTACGGTGGTTTAGATAAATCGGGCTTTGTTTTTGTGATGTCATGGTGTTCCCAGATCCCAGTAATTACTTCAAGTGAGTGAAATGTTATAATAACTGATAGACATAATGGCTGTGAACATAAGAGCCAAGTTGTAAAAAAATCATAATCATTCCCTCAAGCATTTTCACTTTCCTGAGCCAAAGTAAATCCTTGCAACTTAAAAAGAGTAAAGAAGACGGCGTAATTTGGACTACTACATGATTAAAATTCAATTACTAAAATCAATAAAAACTCAGGTATGTATTCATCCTCGCTGCTCCCACGTGCAAGTACCTGCAGAAGCATTTTTGCTTCTCCCAGCTGGACGCAGAACGGCCGTACGTCTTCACATATCGAAAGATGATATTTTGAAAGAGAGAGAGGTGGTGATGTGTGTGAGTGCAGGGTTTGGCTTGGATCGGCCCCGGTGTGGTGCGTGTGTGTGCGTGTGTGTGTCGGTGTGTGTTTTGGCTGTAGATAGAAAGTGTGGGTGTCCAGGTGTGGTGCTGGGCATTTGTCCAAAACCAGGAAACTCAGGCAAGAAGCCCGGGCCAACGCTCAAGTTCTGATAAGAAAGCTATTTCTGTGCGTCTTTTTCTCTTCATTCATTACCTTCTCTCTCTCTCTCCTCTCTTTTCTCCAGTGGTGTCGGAGGGGTCAGTGTGTTAAATACGGGGAGCACGGCCCTAGGGCGGTCCACGGCCAGTGGTCGGCCTGGTCTCAGTGGTCCGACTGCTCCAGAACCTGCGGAGGAGGGGTCATGTACAGGGAGCGCTCCTGCACCAGCCCAAGGTATACACACACTCACATAATCTTCTAATTCATCACCTCCTTTTTAATGCTATTAACTAGCCAAAAAGACGACAAAGTGATTCATGTTGTCATGTGGCTGCTTCTACAATGAAAATATTGAGTTTGGGCCAGAAAGCAATTCTTGAAAGCCTCATGTCCCAAAATCCTTCCTTTCTGAACACCTGAAAGCTCCGTCTGCCAGGTAGCTGTCAGCACAGACATGCACACACACATACTCTACATGCACACACACACACACACATGCACCTGATAACGGCTCTCATCAGTCAGGCTGACAGTCCAGACAGACAGACTATCTCTCCCCGCGCTCCAGACGAAAAAAAACCTCCTAATAGCATGCTCTTTTTCTCTGAAAGCTGCCAAGACGGTCAGCAAACGTCCCCCTGGTGCTGCTCACTCACACAAACATAATTCTACATAATTCTGCAGCGCCAGATCCCACAGTGCACGTCTCTTTGTTAGCAAAGGGCCCTCTGCATGTCATTACAGGCACGTGAGAGATCCTCAGTTTTAATGTTGTGTTTCACAACAGACAGTAAAAAAAGCCTGTGTTGTTATTCCCCAGAACACTTGAGAGATTTATAAGATATTTTTAAGCCTTTATTTCACTTTCTTACAATAGATTACTAGATTTATTACTCTTCTGTCACAATGCTGCGATCAGCTAATTGATTGCCTCGGCCTGCAGTTAGTTACTCAGCCAGCCCCCAGACAACACTGGCCCTTTAAATTAAATACAGGACAAGCAGGAAGTCTGCGATGGGATATTTAGAGAAAGGATTAATTTCCTCATCATTCATGCCTGCCTTTAACTGTGTAGCATGTGTAATCCATACACTCACAGAGCATACTGACATTATGTTGTTGTTTGAGCAAGTTTTTGTTGTTGTTAAGGGTTTAAAGTCTTCTCCTTGTAGAACGTGTGTTTACACTAGCAATTTCCTCCGTACTGTAACTCAGGAATAGTCACAACGGGGATGGTGGAACCAATTAACTGTGTTTTTATTTTCGCCTGTGGGAGCCATGGCCAATCAACGAAAAACAAAATCAACGCAGATTCCTAGACAGCATCTCATGTGTGTTTTTAGCCAGCTGTCAAGAGACATTTGAGCACTCTTGATATTTAATATTTAAAAAGTTAGGAATTGATTTCTAGATATAGCCGTTCAGCATATTTCATGCTTTATGAAAACAAATGAAGACATCAACCTGTGACTCTACAACAATTAAAGGAAAACCACATTGCCACATACGCAGAGCTCATATTCATGCATGAGCACGCACATCCACACATACATAATATAAGCAGACTCTCATACCACACTAATGAGGATCATGACTGATGGCGAACATCCAAGGCCACTGCACCACCTTGATTGGTGGACAGATCTCAAACTTCATCACAAAGAATCTGCTGTTTTGGTTCGTACTGTTGATGGTTGCCATCATTTAGGAATTAGTCATAGCAGGTTAGATCATAGTGGCACGTCACATCCAATCCTACATGTGCGCACGCAGACTTTTGTGTTTCTATGTGTATAAGTGTAGGTGAGATGACAAGGATACTAGGGACACAGTTGCTCTCTTAATTACTGTATACTGTCTTTTAGCCAAGCAGAGTCTGATGATAGATGATACCATCATCTTGTCATGTTAGCAGCATAGTCATTTACTCAACCGCCATGGTTGTCGATCAAATGCATAGGAGCCTCCAGTGAGTCAGTAAAGGACAAAATAACAAGCGCACCAGAACAATGGACTTTTTTTCACAGAGACATTTTCACTTGTGATAGTAGGAAAATAACAGGTGTTACTAATAACACTAACGATGGCCTCCGTTCTGTTCAAGTGTTCCAGTGAGAGTGAGCCGGCGTGCCGATACCAGGAACCTGGAATTTACACCTGTGCTTTTCCTGTTGTGACAAGTCAAAATGTTTTTTGTGAAAATGGCCTATATAATGCTATTTAATAGACAGCCTCAAGAAATTGGAGTTGAATTAAAACAGTCAGTGCTCATGAACCAACTGACATTTCTGCACTACACTTGAGCTGTCTTCAGCGCTTCCACTTCAATAGCATTTATCTCTAACTCCTCAACTGACATTTCAACTGCTTTCATCTTTATCTCTACAGCTCCCAATTCAACTTCTTTCAGTGGTTAAAAATAAACTGACATTTCAACTGCGTTGAACTCTTAAGGCCTTTACACATCGGGGGTGTGACGGATAAAACAGAAAAATGCAAAATACTTGCCTGCGGATATTATATGTCTAGGGCTTTTGATGTGAAAGGTAAGAACGTAAGGGGTAGATCTGGTATGCGCTGCTTTTGTCAAGGTTGAAAGGAGTAATAAAGTTAGCCGTCCTGGTTTGGACTGCAGAGCCTCCATGCTGCTGTTTCATAAATATAGGCACAACTCAACCCGTTCCGCATGACAAAGCAACACTTTTTCGCTTTAAAATATTTGTGTTCTGTGCGAACGTGACAAAAACAACAGTTCGAAAAAATATATTAACGTGAGAATTAATTGAAGGTATAAAATGCCGCCGGTGTGTAAAGGTCTTATCTCCTCAATTCGCAATTCAACAGCTTTGACTGCTTTCATATTCTTTATCTGAGTTCTTGTGCTCTCAGTGATTCTGTTTAATACTACATAGTAGAGTAGAGTACCCTTTCAAGTCTCAGGTCTTCACCTTTGGGGAAAAAAACCCAACTTAATCAGCTTTTCCAACTCCCACAACTTCACATGTTTATACATTTACCCCAACTGCTTTCCGTGTTTACACTTCAGCTGACACTTTAACTGACATCATCTTTCAGTTTATACACTTGAACTTGCACTAATTTCTTTCAGGACTTCGACTTCAACTGACACTTCCCGGTCAATTTGTCACCTGAACTTTCAACTCTTTTCAGTGTATTTATCTTCATTTGAATCTTCCAATTTAACATTTAAGAACGTTCACCCCAACTTCAATTTTACTCAAGGCTTACATTTATATTGAAACTTGAAATTCATTCACTACTTAGACCTAAACTGAATCTTCAACTTCTTTCAGTACTTCCATTTTAACTGCCATTTCAACTTCTTTCAGTAATTGTATACTGACTGCCACTTCAACTATGATTTCAACTGTTTCAGTATTTCAGCTATTTCAAAACGCAGTTTGTTTTTTAGCACATATACATTTTCTTGAGAAAGAAGAGCCTTTTCTAGTTTTTACGTTTCTTTGTTTTCTTTTCTAGTTTTACGTTTCTTTGTTTCATCATATGCATTCCATTAAGGTGTCCGTTCAGATATTCAGGCACTTCTACTATTGTATATCTTTCTCTTAACTCCACTGGCTTCATATAACTGCTTATTTAGCAGCCGGGCAGACACCGCTGTGGCTGTTCCGTCCGTCACAGCCGACTCGTCTCTTAATCCCCGTCAGGGATCAAAGCCCAAAAGGTTTCAGAGGCAGACCGGCCCTCATATGATACACATTATACACCAGAACTGGCAGACGCAAAAGGGCCACAGAGCCCTTTAAACCAGGTTAGCTGTCAAGTTCGTTTATCATTCCTGTGGCACTAAAGAGTGCTTTGTAGCAGCAGCAGCCGCTGAAAAATGTGTTGGTGCTGCTAAACGGCGAGTTTACGGGGTCAGTGGGACAGGGAGGGGATGGAAAGATTGGGAGGGCTAAACATTAAACCCAACAGTGCCAAGTCATGATACCATTTTCAAAAACATTTAATGGACCAACTAGTTGTCAGATCCCTTAGAGACAATACACTCAGTCTGGTGTCTCTCTTCCCGTCTGGCACAATCCTCAACACACACCTCCACCTAAAGAATTCAGCCACCCAAACACACTTGGCAGCATGTACCCCTGAGTCACGTTTTCGTCCCTGACTCAGAGTGTGTTTGTCCCCAGTAATCTCTGCGATTATTTTGGCAGGGCCCCTCTGCTCTTAATCTGAGCAGAACAAGAAGGATTAGCCTGAATCTGACTGCTTGTCTCTAATGTCATCTTCACCCCCAAACTGAACTGTCTGGACAGTCTGGGCTCTCCTCCTCAAAGATCACTGATCATTTATTCCCCTTTTCTGCCAGTGAAACAAAGACCTCTTCATTATAAAAAAAATTACTGAGCTCTTTTAAAGTCATTCAGCATTTCATTACAGTGTCTTTGAATGAGCACAAATTTAATTATACACATTTATTAAACAGCCTTTGATATAACCTTCTTTCACATAAAAAATATTCTCATTTTAAATAACTTCTTCAAAAGCCTTTTTAGCTGCTTTAGTCTACAGTTACCTACTCAATGAGAAGAATGTTTCAGTACATAGCCCAACAAAAATATTCGTTTAATTAAATGTAAATGTAAAAGCGATTAGAAACATAAGCAGTGTTTCTCACACATAGACTTTACTTGGGAAGGCCGCCCAATTATATTTGGCGACCCATTTACAAATTTTTCATTTATATTTTTTTATCTGTCCGAACGAACGACGCCATCTGCAATCGAATAACTAGTGGACTAGTAGCGGCAGAACGCCGCCAGAGAGCGGATGAAGAGCTCCACGGCGGAGCCACAGGGCTACGATGTGGCGGCCCGACATGCTGCTGCACTCTGCTCACCTGGGACTGGATCCCAGCACATACATAACATAACAACGTTCTTGTTGCTGATCTTTCTCCGAAACAGTGTTATACTCCCACACGTGCACACGGCACCCACCGCCAGAGTCGTGTCCAACTAGGTGGCTTCTTCTCTAGATCAGCAGCTGGTTAGTGTCTGAGACCAACTGCAAATAACCAACACAACATTTAGCCGACGCAAAATTGATGCAACACAACAGATGAACATCGGCGAATAACATCTTATAATATCTTAATACCGAAAAGGTGATACCGATGTTCGGTCGATACATCGGTGCATCCCTAATAGGAATACATGTCGTTTGTTCAGAAGTTGACCATACAGATACGACAGCTTCTTGTACATTTTCACCTCTGCTCTGCTACAAAATCTTCACTCAGCAGGAGCAGTCTTAAAAATAAATTTCATTTGATTCTACACAGACTCATCCATTTTATGAGGCCAGCATGTATCTTTCGCTGAGTCTTGTAAAAGAGTTCTATGGGATCAGCCGATTAGAGCCGTCCCATCCAGGAGTTGCTCCGAGACGGAAAATGAATCTTCTCCCCGTCCCTCCCTCCAATTCACTCCTCCGTTCCCCGAAGACCACCTGCCAGATCAAACACAGTCAACCTAATCCTCACCAACAAGCCTAGGAGATTAGGTTCACGATCTTGACCTGGTTTTGTAGGGAGCATATTTTGTCACACAGTCGATTTAAAGGCAGTGGGGGTGTACGATGAGGGGGCGATAAGGGTGCTTAGACGGAACCTTGTTTGGTGTAAACTCCCGGTAGACTTGTAAAGGGATTCTTGCTTGGCCCGTAGCAGAGCAGCAGGATCTCTGTAGGAAATTGTGAGAGAGACAGGGGGGGGGGGAGCAGGTGACTCAAGGAGAAGACGAGACTAGACAGGATGACCTCTGACCTACAAGAGTTCAGTCTCAGCTTCTGTCGCCGGGCAGATTTACCGGGCTCCCGGGGCATTTAAGCATCCTTAAGAATCTGCGTTGGAGTTGGGGTGTAGAGACAGAAGAGGAATGACTGAAACACAAACTGAAAACTTGTCATACCTGGTTTCTGTCTTGTTGAGAGCAGATTTACGGTTGCAATGATACTGGATGATATACGGAGAGGAGAGGAGCGGAGAAGACAAAGAAGAGAAGAGGTTGAGAAAGAAACCAGGAGGGTTATGAAACCCAGGGCCAGACTGTCCATAATCCATGAATAGCATTCAGCTTTCTCAAATAAACCGTCCCTCATCTATGCTCGCCTCTGATCAGAAGGCCTTGACTGACGCAGTATACGGTGGAGTTCCCCGCTGTAAGCACATTACCATATGGGCTGCATTTGTCTGCCACTAAGTCCTATTAGGATCAGGCCTACGAAAACCTGCGCCAAATCCCCCCCCATCCTCACCAAGGGAAGCAAGATCGGGCAGATTTACACACATACACACACACCTTGAGGAGCTCCATCACTCTTGGCAGCCAAGTCACTGTTTGATTGAGTCCAGGTCTGAATGGCAGAGATGAACGGTTGGAGTTAAATAAAAACGCAGTGAAGCAACATGCAGTGCTTCTGAATGTTGCTGACATTCATTTAATGTAGACCAGGAATGTTAATAATTAACCGTTTAACCGTTAACCAACATTAAGTATTTTGACTGAGACAGAGACAGACACCTATCGTTACGCTGGGTTGACAAGAGTACACCGTCGTCACACACACACACACACACGCTCTGTCTCTCGACTGGACACTCGCTAACGTTACGCCAGGCTAACGGAGTACGCCAGGCA
>CAKALU010059283.1:0-12950 GCA_916700995.1 Hozukius guyotensis
ACACAGACTAGTGGCTTGTTTCACCTCGAGCAAACTCACAGGCAAATGGACTGCTTTGAGAGCATTTTGCCATCTTTTCCATCACTTTGTAACACTTTTATCAACAGATTAAATAAGTTTTAAATCTGCATTAATCAATATTTTTGGTTACACTTGTAAAAGAGGTCACTTGTAATGCTGAAATCATAGTTTATCAGCCAACTAGACTGTTGTCAGGCTATTAAATGGGCTATAAGTGGTCGCTATAAGCCCCATAGATGTGGGTCAATAGGGCCCTACTACACTCCTACTAGTAGGTTTTATCATCTATGCTCATGGTAGATCACAGAAAGAAAGTATAAAAGAACATGACAGCGACCTCTAGCGACCGTAGTAATTATGACAGGAGCAGAAGTGTTCGTAGTTATTTTAACCCAAAACATAATGTTTTTCCCTAAACTGAACTGTTTTTTGTTGCCTAAACCTAAAGAAGTTGTAGTTTTGTTGACTAAACCTAAAGAAATTGTAGTTTTATTGCCTAAACCTAAAGAAGTTGTAGTTTTTTTAGTTGCCTAAACCTAAAGAAGTTGTAGTTTTGTTGCCTAAACTTAATGAAGTTGTAGTTTTATTGCCTAAACCTAATGAAGTTGTAGTTTTGTTGCCTAAACCTAAAGAAGTTGTAGTTTTTTAGTTACCTAAACATAAAGAAGTTGTAGTTTTGTTGCCTAAAGCTAAAGAAGTTGTAGTTTTGTTTCCTAAACCCAAAGAAGTTGTAGTTTTTTAGTTGCATAAACCTAAAGAAGTTGTAGTTTTTCAGTTACGTAAACCTAAAGAAGTTGTAGTTTTGTTGCCTAAACCTAATGAAGTTGTAGTTTTATTGCCTAAACATAAAGAAGTTGTAGTTTTATTGCCTAAACCTAATGAAGTTGTAGTTTTATTGCCTAAACATAAAGAAGTTGTAGTTTTGTTGCCTAAACCTAAAGAAGTTGTAGTTTTGTTGCCTAAACCTAAAGAAGCCTTTTTGTTAGTGTTCAAAATGTGACGTTTCATTCAGTTTTACATGTTAGAACGTGTTGCTTTTAAGTTTCACTTTCACTTTTACAACATAGTAGGCCCCTAATGACGGGTTATCCCAGTGATTTAACGGGAACTATGTGTGAAAGAGGCTTAATTAATATTTTTTTATTTTTTTACTTTTTTTACAGCTGGTCATTGTCGGAGCCGGCACAAACATGTCCGCAACCGTACACCGCTGCCCTCCCACTGCCCCCATGACCTGCACTACACTTCCCAGTACCCCTCAAATCTCCTGATAGTCCACATAGTCCAGATACAATATCACTAATATCCCTAATTGCCTCATTAAATTGACACACAATCCAGGCCTAAGGCTGAGGCAAGGACCCTAATTAGACACCTAAACATGAAGCCAAGGGCGTTTTATGGAGGGGCACTTTGGGGAATGTTTTAATGAGGACATGGTGCTGAGAATAGCTTTAGAGTCATTTGTTGACGCAGGAGCTGCACCCGGTGGCCAGCAGTCCCTAACCTTATTCAGGCACACACACACACACACACACACACACACACACACACACACACACACACACAGTAAAATAAAGACAAAACCTAAAGCTTTAAGCCCTGCTAGCGTGCCCTAGAGGCTGCACTGTGCTGGATGGAGAAAACTACATGACACAAATTGGTCAAAGATATCTTCACTTTTTAGTCCCTAGTAGTAAACTCAAGCTCCAGAACCACTGGATCCTACATTTCCCATAATGCCACTCCTTAATCTGTGAAGATATCAAAAGAAGGTTCTTTTCTAATCATGTGCCTCCGGTATCCTCCGATACTCCTAACGGCATCTGCAGGATTTCACAGACCGGAGGAAAACAACCAATCAGAGCTGATCTGGAGTCTGCCGTCCAGCTGCCGTCTACGAGAGCCGGCTGTCAATCACTCACAAACTCCGATCAAACTAGGCAGCGCTGATCAAATATGACTCAATATTCTGTTACTGTAATGACTATTTCTCTCCTCAAATGTTTTCAGAAACATCTTGTAGTGCACGGTTTAGCTGTAAAATGAGATGCTATGTTGAGATCAAGTTGAGGAAATACCAAGCACCGCCCACCAGCCGGAGCACAGCCAATAGGAACGCTCTATCTCTCTCTGAAAAGACCTGTGATTGGTCAAAGTCTCCCGTCACGGGCTAGATTTTTTAATTTTTTTCCCATACTTTATTTTTTCGAGGTTGTTTTTATTTTTTACAGTTCGTAATTACAATAGTTTATAAACCAATTTTTTAAGTAGTTGAGCTTAGAGACGAACACAATAAGTACACTAGAGAAAACAACTTCAGCATTCAAAATTGAAATAAAATTAAGAAAAGAAAAAATATATATATAAATAATAACAATAATAACAATAATAATAATAATTATAATAATAATAATAATAAAAAGAAAGAATAGATAAAAAAATGTAAAAACAAATTAATAACATGAATACAAAGAAAAGAAAGTAATAATAATAATAATTAAATTAAATAAACAAATAAGTTAATAGAAAAAAAGGGCTAGATTTTCTAAAGCCTGAAAACAGAGTCATGAGGAGGTGCAGAAGTCTAGTTTTCTCTCAGAACACTCGCATTACAATATGCTGAAAAGTTATTATGGAATTTTCACCCATGCCAAACAAATTGTTGCCTACTGAAGCTTTAAATAAAGCATCTGAATACGTCTTCCAACACCGGTGAAAAGGAATAAAAAGTCTGTCACCAATTAAATTAATTGTAAAAGGTGAATTTACTTCTATGAAAACATTTGTCATGATGTCACTGCGGCTCTTCCTGCCATGCACAAGTGTTCCACACATCTGTGATGTGACTAATGATGGAGTCAGAGAGCCGAAGGGCAAATGATAAAGTGATATCTCTGCCAAACAAAGGTCATTATTTCCATTCCGCTCTTTAACACTGACCACCTCTGTCTTTATCTTGCTCCACTGTCAGCAGCCTCTCAGACACAGTCCAGGTCTCAACTCGGGATACTTCAGAGAAGTACAACTGCAGCAGAGCGGAGGGCACAAAGAGCCCATTCACAGGAGCAAAACAGGAAAGAGCCATGCGGCATGCTTCCTCACGATTCTGATCCCAGTTCTGCAACACATTCAAGACTTCAGCCTGGGGATGAAGTAGCTACTGAACCCTGTTTTTCTCACAAAACAGATCAATTTTAGTTTTTTTCTATAACGTTATTATTTAATGATGATGTATTAGTTGTAGTTAAGGTGACTTTTCAGTCCAACACATTTTATTTACATAAAGTTACACAAATTCAAGATTTATTTAACCCTCTGAGACCCGCGATCCCGACCGACTTTACTGTCTTTCAGAGGCTCTAGCAGGTTCAGTTCAGATACGGATATGTTGTCGGGAAGGATAACGCTCCAAAGTTGGGTTTTTTGGTGAGGAAAAACTGGCATGGTCATTTTCAGAGGGGTCCCTTGACCTCTGACCGCAAGATATGTGAATGAAAATGGGTTCTATGGGTACCCACGAGTCTCCCCTTTACAGACATGACCACTTTATGATAATCACATGCAGTGTTTTGAATGCAGTATAAATGTGTTATTTTCACCTAAACTAAAATGGTGTGTTTGAATATTTCTGCATACTGGGGTCCCTAAACAGTCTTGAATTACATAAATTGGGTATCATTGTAAAGCTGAGACTCTTGTGGATCCAATGAGCCCAACTGTATTCATGTGTGATGATGTTAGTCCCCATAGTAGCCATTTCATTGTAGTGAGACCATTTTTTTAAACTTGACCTCACTGTATAAAATAACCTGTGGTGACCTCTAGGATAATCACAGCCTCATGAAACTTTACAGCCACAAACTACAGACCTAGAGCATTCAGAGGATGGATGGCTTTCCTAGTTAGATTGACAATAAGGGGGTTTCTGAGCAGTTTACACAACAGAAGTGCTCGCCATCCAATCGCCGAAAAATGCAATTCTTGCAGAAATCTCCAAATGTCAAAAGTTTTTGATATCAAATCACAGCATGGCTTTTTCTATGGTGTTCCTCAAGGTCTTGGTGTCTTAATGTGGTATTTTGGAGGGATTATTGGTCATTTTTATCAATTCTCGAGTGGTAAAAAATGGTTAAATTTTGCACCAAATCTGTGTAACAAATGGTATCAAACCCCAAAATTGCTGCAAAAACTTACTAGACTAGAACAAATTGACACACAGTGCTGAGCAGCATCTCAGATGATGTACACCACTTCTATGTGACATCTACTGCTGACCTGCTATCTCCCCCTAAAGACCCCCTGTACCCCCCTAAAAAGGACAAAAACAGGTCTATTGTGGGTCTCAGAGGGTTAATTTAACAATGATGCTGATACAGCCTAACCCTGACAGGAAATAGCTTCATATCACATAGCATGACAGCTAATTTCTTCTCAACAAATCCTCTGAAATGTAAATTTTTTAACTACCACATACATCTCTTAACCTTCATGCTGGAACGCGTGTTAACCCAAAGCCATATTACCTGACCCGACTCTATAAAGCAATTAAGAACGAGCAAACCTGCCGGATCCAAAGAGGCACGTTTCATATTTCCCCGAGATAAGGCCACCATCTGTTGACTAAATAAACCTCTTCAGTGGGTGTGAGGTAATGCAGTTTAATTTGATGTAATGTGATAGTCATCCGAAGAAAATTGCTTGTGAGCATCAAAAGCCGCTGAAGCATTATGAGAAAAAGCAGCTGGGTGACCAGATGAGTGTGCAGCTCAGGAGGAGCGTTCGCTCTCGATCACGTTTCCTGTCGTAGGTCTTTACTGATCAGCAGGGTGTGAAGTAATCAGGGCTGTAAAATACTGAGCTGGAACTTTACTTGCACACGGTGTCCTTCTGTTTTCTTAATCAGACAATTTAGGAGTCATTGCTTTCAAAATGTAATGACTTTGTTGTGCTGGGTTGAGTCAGGCTAACTTCAAGTTGACGAGGGTAACTAAACTTATTAGCATTATGAAAAAGGTTTAATACATTTCTGCTGTACTTTGGGTTATTTTGTGATGTGTTCAAGGCTCTTTTAAATCACTTTTTTATTTTCACACCTGATATAGTTCACGAAAAACCCTCCAAACCAAATGACAAATATTTCTTAGAGAAATCTCACCACAAGCTCCTTTTAGAAGTTGTTTTGGAGCTTTCGATTATAATCACACAAATTGTGGGCGTTTCAATTTCAATTTTTCTGAGCTTGAATGTTTATTCTTGATTTGACTGAGAATCGTGCGATACGATCCAAAGCTCCAGAACAGCTACAAGCTAAATGCCTTGTGGTGAGATTGTTTTGCCAACTACAAAAGTCAACACAGTGATCTCGACAAAATATGTTGGTTCATCATTCCTGTTAAAAGGAAGCGTCACCACGCTCCAGTGAGGTCCTCAAGATGGCCGGCCTTCTTCACAAACATCCGACCCGGCTGCGGCCACCCTTCAAAAACACTAAAAGATGAAGGACTTCCATTCCACAGAACCGACAACAAAATAAAACTTTACAAGGCTCTCAAATCAGCCTGCCTTTCCCACCGCTCTGTCAACACCAGCTCTCTTGCGAGTGACGTCATCACGCACACCTCCCAACAACACGCCGCAAACGCAGCGCACCTGTTAAAGGGACAGTTCACCTTCATCCTCCAGCTCAAAGACATTAGTGATGATGGACTGACCGATTCTTTCCAGAATAGGTTCCTTCGAGTTGATATATGTTAACGCATCGAAACCTTCGTACATTTCAAACTTTGATACTCTTTGTAAAACCAAACCAAATGGCCTCAGTTGCACGTGACACCTCCGATCACAAAGCGTTCTGTGTTCACTTACACCTGCATTAACATGCATTGTGCCACAGATACAGAACTGGGTTGTAAATGACACCATGGCTGCCAAATGAAATTCATTTTTGATAAATATGATCCATGAAATAGCATTTATTATTGACTAAAGTGCAGTAAAATGTATTGTATGTGACGAACTGCAAGTAAAGGTTCACTGTGTATTTCTGACTCCTACAGAGAGAGAAGCATTTAAGATGACAGTCTGTCCGACCCCGCAGTGATGGACATAAACCAAAGATAAGAAGTTTCCCCTTTCCAACAAGTAAATGTTGTTTTTACGGAAACAAGAGTTTTTGTTTTTGTGTCTTCCAGTCTTTTCCCTGAGGGGGAAACGTGTGAACGTTGAATGTTAAAATCTATCTCCAAATCCTGGCTAAAAGCTCTAAAAATATGGGCAATAAAAGGGCAGTTGTCCTGTTGGCAGGCCCAGCTGGCCACCAAGAGGGCTCTCTATTGACTCGGCTGATAGAAATCTGCACTGACATTTCCCTTCTCCTTTCTATCTGAAAGAGCCCAGGACTGACATTACAGCTAAGCATTTCAAAGGCCCAGTCAAATTGCTCTTTTTGATATTCAGTCAGGCCAGCCTTCTGGGGACCCGCGGCTTGGGGAATCATATAAAAGAAGAGATGACAAGGAGTATCTAAGACCTAGACACTTTTCAACAAAGCAGGGAAGAAGCTGCAATATAGAAGGATGGTGACCGAAATACAAGACCTTTGTAAACTTTATGAACTTGCATGTGTCCTACTGAAAAAGTAGCAAAATGCCTATACCTGCTAAGGCTTTTGAAGATTTCAGGTTGAACTTTACGGTTTTGTTTTTGTTGGATGTTCATGCAGAGGAGGGATAGATAATGTCTGAATTCAGAATGAAGTGATTGCTAAATGAAGACACGTGACATTTGTATCCATAGAGTGTTTAAAGGGACTGTTTGTAACTTCTTACACTTACACTCTTATAAATCATTGCGGGTCCGTGTCCCATGCGTGCTCGCATGTGGCTACGCTGTTCCAGCGCAAACTACACGGAAGCACCAAAACCGCAAAGTTATTTCTAGTGAAGCCCGTCTTGCAAAACAGTCTCAACTAATCCTGCTCCAGCCCCCCGACCACGACCAGAAGACACAGGTGAGACCGTAACCCTGGTCTCCAGGACCGGAGTCGATGCTGCTCTGCTCCTCTGCCTGCCTGCCTTCACTCACACACCGCGCTCGTTCTCGCTCTTTCGCTCCACTCTCACGTGCATGCGCGCACGCTACATACTGCAGAAGAGTTAGTTTAGCTCTGAGAATATCTAGTGAATTTACAGTGGACGTTTGTGCAGAAATAAATGCTGCAGCTCCTCCAGACCAACAGAGGTTTTCCGTGTCTTGTGAAGTGACGGGGCTCCGCAGTGAGAAACGTTATTGTCTCCGACATAGACACATGCGCCCCCACTCTTACTTAAAAGCATCAGCCTTCCTCTGCGCTCGCTGATGTTTTGCTCTTTTGCTTCTTTTTTTTCCAAGTTGTCCAAATCATTTGCAAAGTTTTCCTGCCACCACACTGACACGTCTGTAGGAAATGTCCCTGCATGTTTCGAATGCAGACAAGATGCAAGACTAGCTCTTCCTTCAACGCTAGCCAATGAGACATCACGGATTTACAACATCCTGCAAACAGCAACGATCAAGATGAGCTCCCTTTTTCTCCTACATGGCCACTAAACCACCAGACCACTGACCCAAGAACCTGATAAAACCAGTAACATTCACACTGACACACTCTCTGTTCAGGTTAGTCCATGCTGCTCTCTGCTGGTAAACCACCGAGGAGCCGATCCAACCTGTTCACACTGAGATTACTCATCGTCATCCACATGTTGCTGTTGGTTTTACATAATTGTACATGCCATTCTCAGAAGCTGTTGAATCACAATCAGTGTGTGAACACAGTCTGGTCATGTCGTACAGATGCAGTTATTCACTCATCTCTGTTGTGTCTTGTTGTGGTTTTCTCCCTCTCCCTCACAGATCTACAATATTTACGCCATTACACAGTTTTAAACATCAACATTCTAAATGTGTCCCAGTTTATTTCCAGTTGCAGTGTATGTAAATAACATCAGCTGACAGGATGTAAACATGGACCCAGTCTGTTTCCTAGCAACGCAATTCCGTTGCAATTCTGTTGAAATGTACTAAAACGGAGCGTTTCAGACAGAGGGTAAATACAGGTATATTCAGACAGACAGTACAAGAAAAATAAAGTTTTTTTTTTAACATTACAGCATGTAAACATGTTCTAGTAGAAACACAAAATACAAGTATGAACCTGAAAATGAGCACGATATGAGACCTTTAATACTTTACTACATATATTTAATTTAATTTAATTTAATTTAATTTAATTTAATACATTTAATATATAATATCTACTGCTGTCATCTCAATCCTCATAAAAACCCTTCATCCATCCTACCTCAACCACTTGGCTGCCGCCTTCAACTTGCAGTCGGAGCTCCAGAGGGAGGTGGAGGAGCTCTTCGCGACCACGGCAACAGCGGTTCCTCCTCCGGCCAGGAGCAGAGCTTCGCCTCGCTGCTCCGCCGGTGTCCCCGCTGGGAGCCAACACCGACCCCACGCTGCTAGAGACACAGGCCGTATGGCTGGGCCCTCTGGAGGGAAGGAAGGCAATAGGAGAACCAGAACCAGGACTGCACGGATCAGACTGTCAGACCTTGCTGTAGTAAAATGAGAGGTTTTCTAAAGGGACTCTGGTGTTGCAGTCAAAAAGTTTTTTTTTTGCTCAGGAAGGTTCCTAACAGAGTGAAACGACACGGAAGTATCTCAGTAGCAGCCATGATAAGAGCTGTTTAAATACTCTAAATACTAAGGAAGGGTGCTTCAATGTTTCCTTTATTATCTCCTTTAGCATAGAATACACTGGAGCATGCTTTACCAAAGGAAAGGAGATAATAACATCCCACAATTCCTTGCGGCCGCAACATTTAAAACAATTCTACTGTTGATGAAAACAAACAATCATGCATATTATTTTCACAGTCATATACTAATAGGGATTGATGTTGATAAATATGAGTGGACAACCATTTTGTTTCATTTTATTTCTATTTATTTATTTAGAGCGAGTAACAAATAAGTAAAAAAACAAAAACAAGATTAAAATAAAATAAAAAATAAAAAACAAAAAATAAAATAAAATAAAATAAAATAAGATAAAATAAAATAAATAAAATAAAATGAACAGTAAACATATAGCAAACAAATAATCAACATAAATAAATATTACATCCGAAAAGGAGTGGGAAGAAATATACATTTAATGGTTCTACTCAAAAATAACCAAATATTTGTCATATAAACTTCTGTGGTAGCCTGTAGGCTATTCCTTTTTTTTTTCAGTTCCAACCCTGGTAATGAAGTGATATTTTTCACCGGTTGTCCACGTTAGGCCCAAGCCTCCCAGGAGGAGCGCCGGTCGTTGATCCCAATTTTCGTAGTGGCCAAATGGTGGTACTAAAACTTCCGTGTCCGTCACGTGATGCCGTTGGGCCCAAAAATACTTTTTTCCCATAGACTTACATTGGGAAAGAGACGTCTGTAACTTAGGGCGAGGGCTGGGAGGCGGAGTTAGCAAGCCGTGATGGCCATCTCCGAGCCATGTGACCGAGCGGACACTTCTTCCGGGCCCAATGGATGCGGAAGATTGCCGGAAGATCTGGGTACTTTCCCACTCGGAAGTCGAGCCATTTTGGGATCATGCGCCACTGAGCAACTTTCATAGGAATGAACGGGGTCATGCCTGCAACGCTGTATCCAGTTCTCTTAGTACATCCATGATTTCTACCCACTGCAGCTTGAAGCGAGACTCTTTCCATAATATCAGACACTTATAATAACAATCAAAGCCCATCATGGCACTTTTAGTGGGTGTAAATGACGGTGCCAGCTTGCCCCAATAGCACCACATTGCAGCCCGTGAGCAGCTGCCGTCTGCAGCACTCTCCCTCAATACTGGACCAATAGTGATCTGTGTTTTGATTTTGTACACGTATGAAAACAAATGACTACAGTCTGTACTCAACATAATGAAGTGTGTCTTCCACTCTGAAATCCATAAAACAAACATTATGATAAGGTGTGGGTGTAGTGTATAGAAACCAGGGGTCCAGGGTTGTCCGGTGCACCACATGTGCTCACGAGTCTCCTCTGGTCTAAAAAAACATGAAAGAGGAGATTAAAATGGATCATTAAAGCTGCAGAGGAGAGACACAGTTTCTCCTTTATATAATACCAATTCCTTTGAGCAATGTAACACACACGAATACACAGAGCACCCCAGGATTTTGACAGCTCCTGTGTGTGTGCCCTTTGATTGATGAGCCCTATTCCAAATGTTTTTTCATCCAAATCAGTGGGAGCTTAAGTGCCTCGTGCATGTTAATACCAAACAAAACATTATAGCCGGAGCGGTCCCATCGCTAACTCCCTCTCTGCTGATTTCATCACTCATCTCTGTGTGACTCCACATGACTCCAGGACACAGAGGGGTACAGAATGGAGGGGAAATGGGAGGCAGACACCATTAGAGGTTGGGTAATTTTACACACACACACACACACATGCTGCACAAGTTTTATGGAAACTGTAATTGTGTCTGTTTTGGGTCAGTAACTCTGGACTCTTGCCTTTAAGATGTTGCTGAAACCATTCCACTATTTGTGAGTTGAACATGAAAGCGTGGTCATCTATCAACAGGAGATGATGGATGACTTTGACCGAGCTTTAACATGTTCTCCATGTGGTTGACAGGATGTAAACCAACACAAGGAACACGACTACCCCTGATCTACTCAACATGCGTTGGGTCCATGTTGGACTTATTCATGACACAGCTGTCACTCTGGCTGTCACTGTTAGCAGAGACTTCATCTGCAGCGTAGTTCAAACACTTCACTGATGAACCAGAGACTTAGGCCCTGTTCAGACGTGATCGGATCACAAAGTGGACAGCTTTACGTACGTTTGTTTACACCTGGTATCAGAATGCGTCTCCAGTGACAACTTGTGATCCAATCTCACTTCCCCGCTCTATATGCAAATAAACACGTAGTAAACAAACGGCTAATACAGCAGACGTTGTGACGTAATATTACAGGAATGTCAGTAGTAATATCCTACATATTCGTGAATTTGGGTACATTTTATTAACATTATATTAGAAACAAAATAAAAGGCTATTGTACAGAGGTTTACAGTAACAGAATATTGATTCGTATTTGATCAGCGCTGCTTAGTTTGACCGTTTGGTCGGAGTTTGTGAGTGATTGACAGCTGGCTCTCATAGACGGAAGCTGGACGGCAGACTCCAGATCAGCTCTGACTGCTTGTTTTCCTCCGGTCTGTGAAATCTTGCAGATGCGATTAGGAGCACCGGAGGACACAGAGGCACATGATTCTTTTCAGATTATCTGTCTCATACATTACTGTCAGGATATAGTGTCTGTTTTATAAAAATAACTTTTTTTAATCATATTTGCTCCATTTCTATCCACAGCAGCTTTAAGTACTAAATGCCCAAGTTTTGGTTGCATCGTAATTAAAATATTACTGATAATGGTCTTGAATTTCATAATTTCCAGTGTTTTTTTTCTTCCGATAGAGATACTGCTCAAGATTTAGTGTAAAAAACTCAACTTTGAAGTCAACAGAAATGCATCCAGCGACACAGGATAAGCAACTGGGAGCCGCCATTAACTCCCCACAGCTCTGTGAGCCGCTGCAGAAAAGCTGAATATGAAATCCGCCTCAGGAGTGAAGCAGAGGGCTGGAGTGCTACTAATGGCTTGATGTGGCCCCTGACTGTGTTCATTTCAGAGCAACCCAAGCTCATCCTCTCCCTACTGGGCGGCTAATGCAATTACACCCTTGCATCTGCAGGGGGCTCCCTCTGTCTCCATCTCCACCTCAGCCCACTGCTCTCTCTGTGACTGTGTGTGTGTGTAGGTGGGAATGAGTGTGTGTGTGTGTGTGTGTGTGTGTGTGTGTGTGTGTGTGTGTGTGAGGTGTGAAGGGAGAGGTAGCGGTTGGGACTGGTAGGTCTCATGCTCACGATTTACGGTTAATCAATCATCGTGCCGCCTTAATGACACCCTGCTGCTTCCCTAATGTCTTCTGGCAGAGGCAGCCCGCCGCTGGCACAGAGCTCATGCAGGCACACATATGGTCGCCTCAAGTGAGTGACAGGACCCCTTTCATGTGTGCTGCCCTGCACGCCGGATGCCATCAGCCACATACAGGCGCCGCTGGCTAGGACTGAAAAGGTGGTGGAGGGAGGAAAATGAGAAAAAAGAGAGAGGAGGAAGAACGTGATGGAGAGAGAGAGCGGCTCCTGATTGGCTCAGATCTACCTGCCTCCTAAAAAGTAAACTGTCAAGAACAATGATAAGTGTTCCTCCCAGTTTCTGTGCTGGCAACACCTGCAATAATGAGGAAGGTCATGACATACTTGGGAAGTAGCGTGCACTAAAGTACATCTGATAGCTAGTTTTCATGGGAAGAGTGGCTCGTCCTTCTACTTCACTACCTGCTCAGGTACACTGAGCTTTTACCACCTTCAACCATCCAAATACGGTAATTTAAAAGGAAGCCATCCGATCGCACAACTGGAAAACTTTTAAAAGTTTTACCTCGGCTGTTTAAATCGTTTTTGTGCTCGGTCACGCCACTAAGGACTCCTAGCAAGGGAAGCACCTCATATACACATCTCGGAGGATTCTTATAAGGTGTAACACCGGTGGTTTTACACGTTTTAGTCCATAGAGTGTGTAGAAGAAGCGGTCGTAGTCACGGTGACATCACCCTTTGGTTTGTGAACTGCCGTTTTGAACCCTCGAGTTCGACGTTTTGTCCGTCACCATCGTGGTTTGTGGCCGTCGCCATGTTGAGGGTGGATCTAAGCACAACCGAACTCCAAATGATGGTACGTGTTGCCTCGCTTCCCAGCATTGGACGCTTGATGGGCTTGCCACTAGACACAAGGC
>CAKALU010059286.1:2818-25384 GCA_916700995.1 Hozukius guyotensis
AGCGACACAGAGGCGATGAGAGAGAGAGAGAGAGACTGTGGAAAGGCAGGAGAAAAACGAGGGAGGAGGAAGGCATGGCGGCTGTAGAGGAGGTGGTGCACCATTGAGCAGGCCGCTCCGCTGTATGCTGCGATGAGGCCGGCCAGCTCCTCCTCTCTGACAGATTCCTATTTAAGTGACTGTGAATGCAACAATTCCACAAATAATTTGTCAACCCGTGCAGAGCTGAACTGGCTCTGAACCCGGCTCCCTCTCTCCATTTACTCCCAGTCTCTTGCTCACTGGCTCACTTGCCAGTTACACACACACACCCCTACAGAAGCAAAGATATATATGAAAATCTCCATGAAAACATGGACAAAAAAACCCTTCATTGTCCCTTTGCTTTATTCAAATTAGGTTGCTTTCTTTATTTTTGGTCTATATGCTGTGTCTATAATCAACACATGCTCACTCCCAACTTGTCAAATACAGATGCTTTGTCAGTGGCCCTATAAGCTTCAAACTATGACGCTCTCGGTATCCCTCTAGCATCAGTTTTGGACATGTCAGGGACGGCGTTACAAGCATAGTGTCAAACAAACACAGGAATTTGACGGCTGTTCGTGTCCTGCATTATTTTACCGTAGTTTTGTTACGTAGGTTACTCTGTTTATCTAACGCCAGTTATGTAATAAAGGCCTACTTATTTTACATAACAAACAAACTTATTTAAACCAAAACCACAATCTTTTCCTAAACCTAACCAAGTACTTTTGTGTTGCCTAAACTTAACCAAGTACTTTTGTTAGATAAGTAAACCTACGTCTGAAGTTTATTTTGAAAAGAGACTGTGCATGTAACGAACGTAAACTGTACGTTTCCTGTGGACATAGAAGTTTTTTCTTTCAAAAGACACATACTTATCTGAAGCCCGACCATGACGTTTTTCCCCTTCCTACCTAAGGGGTTTTCTTGCCTGAACCTAACTTTGTTTCCGTGGCATACAAATGACATCTGAAAAGGCTAAAATGCATACTCATGACATGTAAAATGTCAGAGTAATGTTGTGGTATTTATAAGCCTTCCTGTGAGACCGGGATGAATGAAATTCATAGAAGCCTGAATGCAAGGGGTTTCCTAACTGGTCCTAAAGAGTACTTCACCAATTGTAAATATTAACCAGATGACAAATTACAGAAAAAAAAATTAGAAGAAATGAGAAAACTAACAAATATAGGTGCTTCCATATAGGCCATGAGAGGTCACCCAATGGTTTGATAAGTATAAAAACACACCGTTATGCTGATTAAATGCACAACAATAGAGCAGGAGAAAGGGCAAGAGAGTTCTGTGAGAAATATTTAACAAGTGATAGAAAAAAAATGGAAGTAAGGGATGATGTTTATTCAGTAGATATTTTACACCATATGGTGGGTGCTGGGAAAGGTGTAATATGAAGAGGAGAGAGAGAGAGAGAGAGCTGAGGGGAAATGGAGAAAAAGGCCTTAAGCAATGACTTCAGAGGGCATAGCAGAAAAGGGGGGGGAAAAAAAGTGTTCATTCATCATTATTGTCATGGGCTTTGGCAAATGATAATAATTTGTCTTCATCCCTATTTTTAGACAATGAGCCACAATAGCCATTTTGGCCAGATGGGAAAGAGGGCCTGTGTGAGCAATACGCTACATTTTGTTTTATGTCCTTTATATGGAATTTCTTAATTAGGACTCTCTGCCACCAGTGTCTGTTTCTGCACTATTATTTTAAACATGCATGCACTTCAATGACACATTTAGATGTATGCATCTATATATAGGGTATGTAGACTCTCATTTCTTTGTGCAGCATATTTATAAGGAATATATATATGGATAATGAGCTTAATTTCTCATTGTCCAAATGTGCGATTTTACAAGAATTGGGAGGAAAAAAATGTAACTGAATGATAGTTGTCAATCACGCCACTGTATAAAGATACATGAGGGAATCAGTAAATGTATCAGTGAGTGAATTCATGGATAGGGACAATTTTAAAAATGAAGGGAATAACAGCAATACAAAACCATGTATAGTAATTGAGTCCCTGGGGCAAACTGATTTCCCAAAAGCATATAGCATACCTAATGATCAAACAGCTATGATGGACAGTAGAGAAACGTTGGCATGGGACACGAAAGCGTTATTAAAAGTCAGGAGGTGTGTTGTGTGCGTGCTACATGAAGGCCCTGATGTGTTTGTCCCTGCTGAGCCTGTAGGGAGGTCACGGTGTGAACTAGGATGGATGAAGATAAATAGGAGCAGAGCAGGACATATGGAGGAGGTGTAATTGACATCTAATGTGCACGGTGACCCTGTGACTCGCAGGTTACCACCAGGCCACGGCATAAACACACGGCATTATTTGACCGGGCTGTGGATGCTTTGTGAACATTGCAATTAAATCACCAATTTCTCACCACTGCTGCTATAGCGCTATACTATAGGACTCCATGCCCTACTGACACAAAACACATACACAGTTTCAAATATAATATAATAGATTTAATTTATGTATGAATATAATTTAAGTTTAATGTGAATAGAGCAGTTTGAGTATTTGTTGAAATATAATTTAGTATCCCTCTGCTACTCATATGAATGCTTTTACTGTATATTGGTTGTCCTAGCACTTATTTTCTTGTGCCTGTGATGCTATGATGATTTTTTGGTTGAAACATTAATGACAGCCTGGTCTCTGGTCTCTACAAATGATGTTTCAATACAACAAAACTGCATCATCAATTACGTTTCAAGGGGAACGTATTTCCTTTCGGATTATAGTTGTTACGTTCTAATCAAAGTCCAAGGAAGTCCGTGTGGGGAGGAGGTCGGGATGGATGGGTCTGTCAAGACAGGACTTTCACCCAGGAGACGGCTGTTTGTGTCCCGCGTGAAACCAAAAGTCAACGTTGACTTGATTTAATTTATGTCCGTAACTTATAGTGGCACTAGGTAGAATATTTTTGGCATCATTGGGCAAAAATTCCATAATAACCTTTAAGCATATTGTCTTTTAAGTGCTCTGAGAGATAACTAGACTTCTGCACCTCCTCATGGCTCTGTTTTTAGGCTTTAGAAAATCTACCCTGTGACGGGAGACTTTGGCCAATCATAGGTCATTTCAGAGAGAGAGAGCGTTCCTATTTGCTGTTCATTCAATGGAGGCAGCTCTCAATCACTTGCGAACTCCGATCAAATGGTCAAACTAGGCAGCGCTGATCAAATATGAATTAATATTCTGTTACTGTAATGCCTATTTCTCACCTCAAATGTTTTCATGATCATCTTATAGTGTACTGTTTAGCTGTAAAATGAGAAAGTTTGCTCCGGCCGGTGGGCGTTGCTTGGTATTTCCTCAACTGATCTCAACATGACGGCCGGATCACAAACGTTCTCATTTACAATGTTAACCACATGTTTAAAAGTGAAAAAAATATGTTCCCCTCAAAACGTAATTGAGAATGCAGTTTACTTTTGTAGGAGGCAGGGTTGTAAATGATTACAGAATTATTGCTGAAATAACCTTTATAATCACCTTTGTGCAAATCAAATGGAAACAAAATGTGGGACAATATGTCTCCAATAATATGTACAACTTTAACCTAAATGATGTCATCCAGAATTCATCATTCAAGATCATTAAATGTTAATATAGCTATATTGACCATGCACAGTATGTTTTAACACCCACACAACCAGCATTCATCTTGAGTTTCTGTGAACCTGGCTATTTTCTGTCTGTGAAAGTGATATTACATGGATAAAAAATCCTCCGTATCACAAGAACAGGCTGTTTGGAAGAAGCAATACATCGGGGTTGTGAGCTTAATACAACTAACTAAGAAAATGCAAGGAAAAAGAAGTCACAATACTCTATAGGCTACAGTGTCTGATCACTGGGATTTTTATTTTATATAGTTCACAATAAAGGTTATCTCAGAAAACCTAAAGCCTGAAATGGTGCTGAATGTTTGTCTGAAATCCGAGTTGATTACTCTGAATTAAAAGCACTGACAGTTGGGCATTAGCGAGTGTGTTTCCATCTGTGTTGATGGGGAGCATATGGTGACAACAAAAGACAAAATCTGGTCAACAAAAGCCAAGTTATTGTTACAAAGTTAATATCCTACCACTCTTTATGCATTATTAACCATCGGCATCGGTTGGATTGTTTAGCAGGATTAGTGTGTGGTTCAGTGTAATCAGATTGGGATCATAACAATGAGAGTGAAATAGCACACACATTCTGTATCCTTCTGTTGTTGATATTAAAGTGCACTGACTTTATTTTGAAATCTATCACAAGTACTTTTACAGGGTGGTTCAATAGGGGGTAAAAGCCCAGTTCACCTTACATTGACTATGTGTACAGGCAAAATAATGTTCCACTATTATTCCGAATATGACAATATTCAGAATTAGATACAGGCTATGTAAACAGTATATTCCGTTTGGAGGTTAGAGGTTAAGGGACCACTTTGACCACTTTTTCCTCGCCAAAAGCGCAAGTTTGGAGTGTTATTTGGCCTTGTTCGCAGCAAGCTAGTATGACATGGTTGGTACCAATGCATTAGACTAGTTTAATATGATACAGGTATCTTCACTCTACCTTTAAAACTGAACCCGCTACAATCTAAAAATTGCAAGTTGCATTAATGCAATAAAGAAATTAGTGGCATTAAAAAGACTTTGACGGCCCTAATATAAATCAAAAAGCCATTATACAGACAAGGTTGTTGACTGAACAATTTGTTGTCTAACTGTTAAATATCAACAGTGTTTATTTGTCTACAAAGTGTTTTCTTTTGTTTTCTGTTGAGAAGAAGAATACAGATAATACAACAATAGACAACAATCATTTTCTTTATACTCCTCAACAGGGGTTAATTCCTCACGCTGGAATTGAAACACCAAGGCCAATTGTTCCCCACTGAACACAAATCCATCGTGCCTACACGCTACAAGAGTGACATATCCTCTGTAACCCGCCCCTCTCTCTCCCTCTCTCTGTCTCTGTCCATTTCTCTCTCCTCCAACATTATCCTATCGGCTGTATCACTCCGACCAGTAATTTATAACACCTCCACTGTAGTCTCCCATTCCAGGGATGTACCAAGGGCTCTTAAGACGCTATTGATTTTTATTTGATTAAATGTCTTGCTGGTTTGCAGCAAATTAGCAAGAGTTTAATCAAATCACAATCGATAGCTACTTAATAATCCCCCAACACACACCTCATGCAAACTAAGGTAAAATTCACAAGTGAATAATAGGGAGGATAACATGGCCATGTTTGCATGGATAAAAGGTGCTTGCATGTTAAATAGTGAACCTGTGTGCAAATGTATGTTTGGTTACATTCTAGTGTGTAGAGTTTTTGTTTTTTTAAACTCGCTCATCAGCTCCTGTTTTTTTTCAGCCATTAGGTGTTCTAGTAGAACATTTCCTCCTAAATGCAGAAGTAGAATATGGTTGCCAGAATTTGAATTTTCAACACCGAATCTACAAAAGTTGTTACTGGTTAGGTCTAAAGATTTCTAGAATCACCTGTGAAAACAGCAAAAGGCTAAATTGGTAGATAGTTGCAAAAATAGGCCCAGCCCGGTCTCACCAAATGCCGTATGAACAAACACACCGCTTTCAACCAGGAGACCACTGTTTGTGTTCCAAAGTGTTGCTGAGTTATTTTGAAGGTTCAAGGTTCTTTATTTGTCATTTGTCCTTTGTTCCTACAACAATGCTCACCAAGTATGTATATATACAGTAAAAGAGAAAAATCACAAAAGTTAAAGTAAAATTATAATTAAGGCATAAGCTAGTGCAGTTTAAATAAAAATAAACATAAGTAAATATAAAATAGTCATGTAATTTTGTGGAAGACAGTATTTCAGATGGGAAAACTGAATGTAATGTAGTATGTGTGTAGTATATATACACAAAAGTGTAACAGTATGTAAAGTATGTAAAGGTAAATAAGGGTAAAGTTTGGTGAATATGAATAATAATGCGATAATATATGATCAGGTCTATTTGCTTTCAACTGTGTGCCTATTTTGATTTTGCTTAAATGCTATTTTAGCGGGTTTTCCCATGTTTAAAAAAACTAATATGTACGCGCTAATTTTGGTGGAAAAACAGGTATTAGTCATGTCAGCAAAACCTACCGGTAGTTTAACTTGCTTGTCCCCTCTTCGGGTTCTGAAAGTAACTATCTACTGTGATAGCCTGCTAACATAACATTAGCCTGTTTCACAATTAATTTTGCGTATTTCGTCAGATTAATAACTTTGTCACCATGGAGGCAACAAGTGTGTCTCAGGGCCACCTTATTAATTTCCTGTTGATTGCCTAATCGATGAAACGCCTAATCGTTGCAGCTCTATAGATACAATACAAGTGTTATGTCTGTATTGACTACATAAGATATGATACAAAATTAGTTTTTAAACTTATTTTCTGAATCCCTGCTGCCTTGTCGTTCTGTAAGGGAAGTCACACTATTAATAGTATAGATTAAACAGCAAAGTGCACACAATACAATACAAGACATCTCAAATGTTCTCCTGATAGAAATCACATTTGGAACCACACGCAGAAAAACCCTCTGGAAACGTATGTGCACCCCCCGCCCCAGTGTGAAACCCCCTCTAGACATCAATCATTTTTATTGGCCATCTGTGAGAAGGCCTTTTCGAAACAGTGAAGTATCACTTTCGACATCACTACCGATATAGTACAGGGTGAGAGGCAGTGACTGATGTTTTGGTGTCGGCTGATATATGCCAATGCTCTCTACAAAACCCATGTGGTTGTGCTATTTTACTTCACCAAATACCAAATGTTTCAAACATGATCAAACCTTAACTTTAGATACAAAGAGTAGAGTATTGCCCTTCATGTGCAATACTCATATGTGCCCTTTTCTCTGCTAAATGACCTGATTTTATTGTGGTTATAAGCCAGGGTTTCAGCAACTGGACTGTGTGGTTAACCACATATAGAAAAACCATTACCTTAGTGTGTGTGAGGATGTTAGGCCTTAATCAATACTCTCATTATATTCAAATTCAACCCAACAAAGTCCTGGCAAATATGCACTTAACCCCTTGAAACTCTAACAGCCAGCCGGCAGGCTTAGCCGCTTTTCTGTGGTATTTTGGAAGGATTATTGATCATTTGTATCAATTTCCGAATGGTAAATGGTTTAAATTCAGTATGTGGTCATGTCCAAGATCTCTGGAAATGTTAGGCTGTGTTGATGCATGCAATACAGAAGAGGACTTCCTCATTACAGAACAACATTCAAGGGCACAAGCATTACAGTAGGTAATGTATTTTCAGGCGTACGAATCTACATGATCATCAATATATAATATTTTCCCTGCTTCCTCACTGCTCTCCAGTGTCACACCAGTACATAAACCCATCTTTGTCTCTTATAGCTGGTAAACACAATTTATCATAATCCTTAAGATTTCAACAAAAGCTGTCATCAAAGTAATGAAGGTTCAATGTAATTAATTAAATGTGCATTGCCCATTCCAAGCACTCTTAATGGAAATGGAGAATATTGATATTGCAATCGACAGATATTATAATGCGTTTGAAATTTGATTTTAGCCCTTGTTTTTTTTGTAATTATGGTGCAATCATGTGCTATAATGTGCATTTATCACTTGGCTGGCATTTGTCAGATTTGTAGGCCTGATGGTAATCCCTTCACCCCTCAACCTCAACCCACTGTTCCTGAATCAGAATCCGAATGAGGAACAACGTTTGTCAGCTGCAACAGATGTACAGGAATTTGTTCCGGAGGTAATGAAGCAGAGGCGAAAGGTTTGTCTGCTCCAATTGTCTTTGACCGAGTTTTATTACTCTAGAGTTTTGAAATATAAAGAGTTGTAAAAGCATTGAGCATGGACAGCAGGACATGTCAAAAGACAACATACAGTAAGTCGACTCCTCTCCCAGTTATTACTCAGATCACACATGATACATATACTGTTAGAATTTGTACACTCTCTGATGTCCATTGTGGATAAATGTGCATAAATCATAGACAAAGGGTGCTCTTTCACCTTCAGATCTCCCCTAGTAATTCAGTGAGAGTTGTCTACAAGTCCATGGCAACAGTGGAAACAGGAACAGCTAAAAGCTAATCCAGCACAACTTTCCAGGAAGCTCGCTGACTCTATGGCAACACTATATTTCTTGCTCGCATCCCCCAAAGCATGATGGGAATTCTAGTTCCACCAATCATGTATATCCCAAATAGAACTGGAGTGACAAGATCTGATTATATTAACTATTTTGGTTTTGCACCATGAATTGTTTATTGTAACCAGCTAGTTAAACGTGTACGCCCGGTAGTGTTTCATGTACTGGACTTACCTGTTTAACGGGGAACCCTCAACCCTGTTGAGAAGTGGAAGAATTTAGGTGATAAATTAAGTCCACATTCTGATATTCACTGTGTATTCGTTGGGTGAAAGTCCCAAAGTGGCATTGTCGGTATTGCCTTGTAATGAAGATGTGGTAGACCAGATCTAACACTTCTTTACAAAGGCTATTACAAAAGAATGTCCCTTCAACATCATTCTTATATTCCTGGAACACTGACACTTTCCTCTATCCAACAAAATACACATATTTGCTATATGTTGAAAACTTGCAGACAAAAAAAACTAAATTTAACAGTGATTATTAAACAGTGCTAGAACATGTGAAATAAGTATGAATCTGAAAGCCCACCTAACGATAAATGATAGGCCTATAGCTCAGACATTAAGTGACTCTGCTAAAAGCCTTTAAATAGAGTCAAAGCTGAGCAAAAAAGCCAGGGGTTCAAAACAAAGAATACATTCCAGGAGTGAGAACACTAACAATAAATTATCATAAAGTACAGGCTTTCAAATACTCATATTGACCTGCTTGTATGGATGTCAAGTTGCGTGTTTTACTGGCAATGATCCAACAAAACCTTTTAATGTGTCTCAAAATTATAGCAAGTGTTCCCTTCATCTCTCAATCTCTCACATTAAAGGCTAACACTCAACCTTAAACTGCCAGGAGTGAAAACTTTCCTGGTTATATTTCCCCCCCTCTTATTTTTTTTTTCCTTCCTCTGCAACAGACAAAGCCAACCTCAATTTGTATCAAGTGCCGTTTTAAGACCTTGGGATTAAAGCTATAAAGTGGCGTCTGTCAGGGTCTTTGACGCCCTGGGGCCCCCCGCTAACATCTGAGAGCCAACGTGCCGTTGTTCGGTATCATCTCCCATCATATCATGTCAGCGGTGAGGAGATGGGCCGATGAGACAGGCAGCCTTCACAGGAGCTGACAGGGCTGATTCACGTCAAGAGCGCTTCATCCACAGCCGGGGTCAATCGAAACTGACTCCACGCCTCTCTCAGCCAAAAGTGGATATCCATCCCAATGTGCATCACACAAGTGTTGCGAGGGGGGCTGAGAGACTGATGCTTGGCAGTTCATGATGAAGACAGGATGATGTTAAAGAGTCTCAGCGATGGGGATGAAATGAGAAGGGAAATGGGAAAGACAAACTCTGATGTTTTGATATCTTATGCCACACAGAAGATAGGGGCAAATGTCTGCTCCGATGATTGAGAGAAATAGATAAGTTCACAAGCAATCTGATCCAGTGACAACAGGCAGTCGGCACCATGGAGCTGATATTAGGGGTGTAACGATACATTTTTACAACAATACCATACGTATCGCTTTCCATGGTTCCGATACGATTCAAGGACGATATTTGGTTTGTCTATTCAATTTTCAATTCAATTCAATTTATTTTTACATAGCGTCAAATCATAACAGAAGTTATCTCGAGACGCTTTATATACAGAGCAGGTCTTAGACCGTACTCTATAGTTTAGAGACCCAACAAGAGATCCCACCAAGAGCATTGCAACGCGCTGTGGCCAGGAAAAACTCCCCGTTTAGCGGGGAGAAACCTAGAGCAGAACCAGGCTCTCGGTGGGCGGCCATCTGCCTCGACTGGTTGGGTTGAGAGAGAGAGAGAGAATAATAGCCCAGCAGCTGTAATAACTAATACAAGTAGGACTAATAACAAAAATCAATAGTAGTGGATATAAAAGAGTGATAGTACAACTATCGGAATTGATATCATTGGGTCGTCCTCAGACTGGCTTTCCAGTGGAGCTTCCAGCTATCTCGGTCCTCCATACATCTGGCTCTCGCCAACACTCTCCTGCATCACTCCTCAGTACGTCCATGTATGTTGGTGTGGGACGTCCCCGTGATCGATGCCCGTGCGCTGGTTCCCACAGCACCAGCATGCTTGCTGGGAGTTCTTGATGTCTTTGGCAGTGACCGACAAGTCTCATTCTCCAGGCTGCCACTTTCTTGCTTAGCCTTGGTAGTCCCTCGTACAGACGGAATTAATTAATGATGGTAGCAGTTGGTGTCAAGCAGGCAGCAGACGCGGCAGCAGATGCTACCACAATCCAGGTATAATCCTGATCCAGGTGTAACCGGGAAGGTATCTACAGCGATACGATATGATACAATTCAATGACTTGAAATCGTTACAAATTTGACTGTAGGGCTATTTGCCCACCCTCTGTTTACTCACTCAAAATTTGCTTCCGTCTGAACACACCTTCCGCCCAACACTGATTTGACCACCAGTGCTCCTTGGCATTACAGATGTAGCCACATAGATTTCCCCTCCCAGCCGAGGGCCTTCGGGCTGCCAGTTCCCAGCCAATTTACAGCCGCTTGGAAGCAGGGTTAAAGGAAAACACTACTGCGTCTGCTCTATGGGCCCAATGGATGCGGAAGATCTGGGTAATTTATCACTTGCCAGTTGAGCCGTTTTGGCTTCATGCACCAAAGGAATGAACGGGAGCCCACCTCCAACGCTGTATCCAGTAATCTTTATACATCCATGGTCCACACCACAAGTGATAAGCTCCAACTGCAGGGAACTTTTCATCTCTTAACACTGGTTTTAAATTATCTGACTTGTGTCTTCTGTAAAAAAAAAGAATCTGGAGAGCTTTGAGCTGCAGTGGGAACGGAGCCTTAGAGGGAAAGAGAGAAAGACTGACATACGACAATAGCCCCCATAGCAGCTGTCACCGCATCACTTCCTCCTCCTGTTTTTTCCCCACTCCTATCTCCTTTCTTTTCTCTCAGTGTGTCTGCTGGCCTGCCTCTCCTTATCACTCAAGGGTCTGCTAATTCACCAGCAAGGTTGCCCTGATAAGCCTCTCTTCCTCTTTTTCTCTCTTAAGTCTCTCTATCTCTCCCCTCTGCGGATGGACAGGTCCTAGTGTCCTCCAACATGTGTCTGTCTGGATGTGACGGTGACACGGGGACCCGAGGGTGACAGCCCAGCTTGGCCTTGAATTAAGGAGCATTAGAGATACACTGATAAAGTGACACTGTCAGTGGTGGAGAAGGGAGGTGAATAAAAAAAAAGGGGAAGAGAAGGGGCTGGAGAAGTGGAGAGCAGTTTGATGGAGGAGGGAGAAGAAGGAAAGGAAACAATCCATGACTGTGACTGACTGGCCACATATACAGTATATTGAGTATGTTAATTCAAAGTTATCCCAAGTATTTTCTTCTTCTTTTTCCTCCTATTGGCGGAGTATAAGACCACATACTCCTGGTGTGTGTGTGTGTGTGTGTTCTCTTTTCACTGTGTGAGCTTGCAAGAGAGAAAGCCTGCATGTGTTTGTATGTGCCTGGGAGCATGTCTGTGTCTGTGACAACAGCCTGAGGCGTTTTGTGTGTATTGTCTTAGAAATGGTTAGTCTCTCTGTGTGTGTGTGTGTGTGTGTGTGTGTGTGTGTCTGTGTGTGTG
Source organism: Hozukius guyotensis (assembly GCA_916700995.1). Lineage (NCBI taxonomy): Eukaryota > Metazoa > Chordata > Actinopteri > Perciformes > Sebastidae > Hozukius > Hozukius guyotensis. Next base: position 14,694 of record CAKALU010059286.1, read on the forward strand.
TGTGGTAAGAGACTCCTCAGGAATAGCACAGGCTCTTTTCTGCTCTGTTTCCTTTCTGCTTCCATCGTTTAGCCGGAGTAAGAAGATCTGTCTCAAGGTCGCTGCCCTCTGTTACCCAGCAGCCCCTGAATAAGTAAGAGAGGAAACCTACTCCTACTACTAAAGAAGTCAATATATTTTTTAAACAGCGGTGGGCAAAGTAGCCAAAACCTGTCCGTAAAACTGGGACAAAAACTAGGACTGAAAGCCACAAAGACTAGACTACTAAGTGAACTTCAGCTGCTTTATACTGAGACCTCGATCAACTGGATCGTGGAATAATATGCTCCCACTCATGGCAAAGTTTCCTTTTGCTTGCCATTGTTGACATGTTTTTTTTTTATTATTATTATAATTTCTTCTCAGAAAACCCGTTCTCACTCCCAACTCATCAAATACCGCCATTTGGTAAGTGCCCCTCAGCATCGGAAACCAACGCACGGAGGCAACTTTTAGCGACAGTATGTGACGAACCGGGCTTTCAACTAACTCCAATATAACCCACAGCGTTATTCGACGGTCGGATCAAGTGATGTAGTATTAATAGCGTGAAAGTCCATTCAGGGACGATGGGTCAAACAAACAGACTAAAGACTGACGTGACAAAATAAGTCAACGTTACTTTTCGTTTCACACGGGACACAAACACTGGTCTCCTGGTTGAAAGTCTTGGGTTTGTTTGACCGATCCACAATGTGCACGAGTAATACATAAAGGTATGGTGCAAAAATATTACATTAAAGTACAATTTACTTTAAAAGGTTACTGTAACGTAAAGCACCTGTTCCTGTAAGGTACTGAAACAAAACTCTAAGGACCACTGGATACATAATGTAATTAAATGCAGCCCTTTAACTGGATGATTTAGGTTCAAACCCTCATATCAGCAAATATGAACATTGCATCAGTGTTATTAAGCAAGGCACTGACTGATGATGTATATGTGACATATTAATGGACTGTGTATCCTAACACTGAGTTATGATTAATCATGTAAAATCACTCTTTAGGCCGTGCAGGCGGCCAAAAAGGTAAAGAAGTGAATTTGAGACTGGAAGGGCTGAGAAAATGGGGGAAGAAGAAGTGAAATAGTAACACTGTTCATGCTTCTTTGCAGTACTAAACCTTTAGTTGAGCTCAGGAGCCAACAGAAATAGACTGTACCGGTATATGCACTGACAGCGTCCATAGGCATAAACTTTAGTATAGATTTTGCCGGTGGAAAAGAGCACAGGAGCAAAATCGGAATAAATAAAGGTTAAAAAAAGAGCATATATGCACTTCAAATGTGCTACTTGCTCACAAACACAGATCCATTCTGACACAGGCAAGATGTTACACACACACTACAAGGATGTATAGATCACTCTCTACATGCACAAGAGAGCAGCAGCCTCCAGTAAAACCATAATTCACATTTCTGGCTGGAGCAATCAGATCACCATTCTCATGCAAAGGTAACATTTGCCTTTATAATGGATTCCTGCCTTTTTCCATTATTTTATTGGGAAGCTGAGGCTCCACTCATCATTGTGTAGATATATAGGTTAACATCGTTGTGGCATTTTAGCAAAAGGCCACCCTGAGTACCCCTCTGCCCCGGCATGAATAACTGATATCAAACTTCAAGACACTGCACAGTACAATTCACTGCTAATATACATGGATAAGATATTGGGTTGGTTTGGCAACATATGTTAATTTTAGGAAATTACTCAACCACAGGTCCTTAATTATAAATATGAATTGCAAAAACAATATTAAATGTCTGAACATCAAGTGTTGAAACACAAGTCATGGTTGAAATATAGCTTGAAATGTTACATATTTAAGAGAAATCTTTGGTCCTATGGGAATTGAATTTATTATTTGTTTGTCAATTCAAACACAAGGTTTCGTACAAAGGTGTATCAGGGCCGTTGTGGCTAAAAAAAAAAAAAAGAATAATTGCTAAGCCAGGGGGTATTAGTCAGAAAAGAAAATTAATTTACAAAAGAGATTAAAGTGGGACTTTTATGAGAAAAATCTCACAAATGTATGAGAAACAAATCTGAAAAACTGTGGAATTGTTTTGTCGAGGAACCACATCGCTTCACTTTGCAAGGTTGGATCAACCTCATCACAACACGCCATTGTTAAACATTGTGGTAACATGTTGCCTAGTACAAAATATATTAATTATTAGTATTAAGTTTTGTGCATAAAAGGACACAGAAGAATCATGAAAGAACCAGGACCTTCGATTCGCTCGGAGGCCATCATTACCAAAAGAACACTACTTTACACACAACAAAATTTATTACTTTTTAGAATTTTTTCTCGTAAATTTACAACTTTAATCTCGTTAATTCTGACTTTTTTTCTGACTTTATTACCCCCCTCCCCTGGCTCCGTATTTCTTTTCTTTTCTTTTTTCTTTTTTATACCTACAATGGCCCTAATACACCATCATAGTTTTCCATCATCCTGATCTAAAAGTCCATAATTTGTCCATGACTAACAGAGTGAGTGGCTTCTACGACTTTACATTGTGCTTCCCACCTCACTGGTTAATGATCTTCACCAGCTCCAAAACAGCTGTTAATGTATGAAGGGTTAGGAACTGTAGGTTTGTCCTGTAGGTTGGTAGATACTTCATTTCATGTGCCATTAATGTTTTGTCAGGAAGTTTCCATATTTAGAACATCTTTGAAAACATTGCAATCTACACTTTCAATTTGCGTCTCATTCCATCACATCGTGACCATGTTGTATATTTCATGAGTGACCTTTTAGTCCAACGTAAAGCTGAGTCCGCGGCCATGCTTTCACCCTTTCCTCTTTCAGTGCTGATGTCTCCTCTTATCCTCGACGCCACGTCAAATAAAGGAGAATCGGTGGCTCTGCGCTCGCTGTGTACATCGCCCATCTGATCGTTGCATTACCCATAATCCCCTCAGCCTTGCCTGCCGTAGGGGCTCCAGTAGAAGCTTCTACTTCTGCGGTCAGTCCATTCCCATCTCGTCGACTGACTGTTTCGCTTTTCGCCACCTTTAATGAAGCTCGCTGGCCCCTTTAAGTCCCTCTGCATTTGACAGTAATGTGACACAGTAATATCCAATGATGGGGGCCCCCCCCTCCTCCATCCACATCAGCGATGAATAATATATATCTGCCGCCTTATAAACATAATACATTAGTTACAAGAACTAGATGTGTGTGTTTATGTGGCACCTTTGTGTGCGCAGATTAATTAAAGATGAGTATATGCACATTTCTTCCGTTCTGACTGACATTCAAGGTGAAAATAAATAGGTTATCAATGAATAATTGACTGGAGGATGGGAACGCTCCATGTCTCAGTCGCCACTCTAACTCGCTGGAAGTGAAGTGTCCACTAGGTCGTCTCGCTTTGTCTCAGACAGCCGTGTTGTGCAGATTAAGGGCGAGAGAGAGGGGGCATTACAGGGAGTGCTAATAGGCTAAGCAGTGTTTTCCCAGGCAGAAAACCGGATGGAGGAACCCTCCATCGCACACACACACACCCCAAGCCTTCTGGGTGACAGGGAGTGTGTAGAAGAAGACACACAGTGCTGACTGGCACTTTGAATCAGCCTCAAATGTACTCAAGCTTCACGTCACATTTGCGAGGTTGATTTCAGTCTCGGCGAGTCACTGTGTGCGCATACGCCTCTGTCCACACGTTAACATCCAGAGCGTCCACACACACACGCACACACAAGACGCTTACTAATACTCTCACACACTCCGGCGGGGCGAGTTTATCCTTCAGTGTTTGACCGCCGTAAAAGAAGCTGCCAGTCATTCGCAGAGGAGCTCGTAAATCCACAGGAAGGAGGAAGTAAAAGGAGCCAATTACTTTTAGATCTCCGTCCCTCTAATAAGCCTAGTGAGTCACATAAACTTTCACCTTCCGAGACCTCCATCTGTTTTACTGGGACACCTTCTGTGAGCGTGTGTGTGTGTGGCGGTGGTCCGGCTGTTTAAGTGTATTTGTCTGATTGTGTATTTACCTCCATGCGTGTGTCTGCATATGATCTATTCGCTATCAACATGTGTCTGGGTGTAACACGTTTCTGTGTGAGTCAATGTGTGTGTGTGTGTGTGTTAGTGCTGTGTGTGTGTGTTATGAGTCTGACCAGCGGAGTGAAGGAGAATGAGGGAGAGAGCAGTGTATTTTACTACAAAGTCGATCGCCAAATGAAGGAGGTGGGAGAAATTGTCCTGTCAGTCAGAATCAGGCCTTGGCTATATGTGTTTGTATGTGTGTGTGTGTGTTTGTGTGTGTGTGTGTTTTGTCTGTGTGTGTGAGCAGATAGGAAGTCCATGGCCCCACGACTGAAGCTTGATCATGACCTTGATGTCCACTTAACTCACTAACTAACTTCAGGACCCGCACTGACCTGCCCTTTACATCCAGTAGATCTGAGCTGCAACACACACGCTGGATGTGGTTGTTGTTAGTTGTGTGTTGCGAGGCTGCTTTCAGTAGTACATCTTTTCTCAGAACGTCACTCTTGTCTCTCACACAGGATTTATTGCTGTACAGTTATCCTTATGTATCTTCTCTGTTCTGTTATTTTTATTCATTCAGCATGATGAGAAACTCAAATGTAACTCCTCTTCCTCCACCTCTGTATTCTCTCACCACTCAGGACCAACACAGACACAAAATTTGATCTATTTGATTCGTGTACATAGAAACAAGTTTCCATTATTTTTTGTGACGCTCAGCACGACTTTCAACAACGTATTTCTTGCTTGTTTTCCTACTAATGTCCTGCAACATGTGACGCATGTTTTAATTTCTGCTCCAGTCTTTTCAAAACAAAACTACTTAGTTAGGTTTAGGAATAAATTGACTTGGTTAAGCTTAAGCAACAAAACTACTGAGTTAGGTTTAGGAAAAGATTGCGGTTTGGGTTAAAATAACACCGGAAGTAGCATAACTTAAGTACAGAAGTTGCATGACAAAAACTACTTAGTTAGATTTTGGAAATGATCGCAGTTTGGGTTAAAATAACTCCAAAAGTGCTGTAACTTAAGTGTGGAAGTTACGTGACAAAAACTACTTAGTTAGGTTAAGGAAAAGATCACGCTTTGGGTTAAAATAACAACTTAAGTAACTTAAGTATAGAAGTTATGTGACAAAAACATTAACTTTTAACTTTGGTTTCACAAGGGACACAAACACCAGTCTCCTGGGCAAAAGTCCTGTGTCTTTTGACTCACCCATCCACCCCGAGCTCCACCCTACGCAGCGTTTGCCGCTCTTTATACCTCCTGGTACACAATTACGTGGATTACATATGAATTGATTTTGTGTTGACAATCACGAAAAAAATTTGAAATTTGTGTCTATGTACACGAATCAATACATATATACAGTATATACAACTAAAACTACATTATCCAAATGAAACTGACTTTAATTTTTCCAATCGTAGCTCTCTGGCAAAGATAAAGTTAAGTACATAACAACAACACTGAAAACAAATAGAAAAACAACAGCAACCTTGACAGTGACGCATCACACAGTGAAATGAGCCAACGAGTTTCTGGCTACAGGCCTCTCCCTCCTCGCCACAACCCCCCGGCCCGGCTCTTTGAGTTCAGAAAGAGAGAGCGGAAGGGATGAAATCTGAGTGCCTTTGACACATAGCCCATCCATATCCTTGCTCTGTCACTGCCTTTCCACTCCTATTCTCATTAGGGTAATGTGATTTTACAAAGTGGCAGTAAGGAGGGGAGATGAGGCGACAAACCGGAGTGGCTGCTTGACGTCTCGCCGCATCGCGACAACTCATCCCAGCGCCGGATCCCTGATTGGCGGCCCAGCTGAACGCTACTGAGTCGTGAGGAAACGTGTCATTTCCGAACATCATCTCTAGCGATGATGGTGACTCTGTCACACAAACGCACGCACACACACAAATACAGACAAGCAGAAGAAGGGAATGGGGGAAAAAAATTGTCAACATGTGAGCAACAGCTGCATTGAAATGCATCTAAAATTAGAAATGAAATCAAGCAGCTTCAGCAAGGAGGAATCATATGAGAGAACCAGAGACAAAAGACGAACACATTCAAAACGTCTTGTTTAACCTTTGCCCTTTGTTATCACGTTAGAGGTCATGAATGCATGTTGGACTTGTAGCAGAGCCAAGTCCCTTGTTATGTGCTAAGCTGCAGGGCTGTCACTGCCAAGAAAAAACGGCAAAGCTCACTTACGGCACTGGACCGTATATCCACTCCAGTTTCACCATTGCCTCGCACACTTTTTACTTGGGAACTCCTTAAGCTTGTCAACTTTGCCCTCAATATATCTCAGAATTCAATTTTTTAAAATGTGTTAAGCACCAAGTGTATAACTATTTGATTTCAATGACCCCCATGAGCTTAGCTCTAAGGCGACCCACAGCACAGTCTTTACAACAGGGAGACCCCACTGCTGCTGTTGGGGATAGCGTTAAGGGTTAGGGTTGACCCTAAGCCTTAATGTTGAATCAGACTACGCTTTATACACAAACACAGCATCACAGCCTTTGTTGAAAAACACCCAATGCTTATACACCAAATGGTATTTAGCCACTGTCCTTGTGATAGTAGCGTGGTTCTATGGATGGCAATGTCGGTCGGTCCAGCACTTTGGTCCAGACTGAAATATTCCAAACTATTGGATGGATTCCCATGACATTTTATACAGACATTCATGGTACCTAGAGCATGACTTTGGTGATCCAATGCCCTCTCATTTAGCACCGCCATGAGGTTTGTGGTTTTGTGTGAAAGGTCTCTAAAACTTTGGATGGCTTCCCATAAAATTTGCTACACAAATTCCTTCCCTGGTGAAGATTAATTGTTATAACTTTGGTGATCTCCTAACTTTTAGGTAGAATTTAAATTGTTTGCATTTAATGCTAATTAGTAAATCACAGTCAGTTAGCATGCTAACATGCGAAACTAAGACAGTGAACACGGTAAACATTAGACCTTATCAGCATGTTAGCATTGTCATTGTGAGCATGTTAGCATTCCCAAAGCAGCGCTGTGCCTAAGTACAGTACAGCATCATGGAGCCACTAGCATGACTGTAGACTTTTATTCTTGTTAGCTTGCTGCTAGTAAGACTGAGAATAATCTCCATAAACAGATTCTGCATTCATATGCAAAATCTGTTGGCAACAGGACAAGATTTTGGCTTTGGAAGTGTTCTGGTTTCCATTTGTAGTCCCAGTAGTATTGATTAATTACATTCCAGCAGGCTTTGGTTGAATGCAGGAAAACAGTCTGTGCAATCTCGGAACTCGATGGCTATCGTCTGACGATGATTTAGCTTTTTATTGGTTTAAAAATAGCTTGTAAACTGGCTACTTGTGTTAATTGTGATCCGCTGGCTACACCAAAACCCCAGAAATATAGCCCCTTGCCCTCAGAGGCGTATCCATAGTCAGACCGACAGCCGATGGGTTCTGAGATTGGACTGAAAGTGAAGAAATCATCAACAACTTGTCGGATGATATGCACAGGACTTTCAGCCTTTCAAAAGGCTTTCACATTGCAGAATCAAGCTGAAAACACAATACATTTTATCTTTAACGGACTGTTTACAACCTGATTACGTGATGCCACGTGATACAGTTCATTCATTACACAGCCACACCACATGGTATCAATCAATCAACTACATGCTCACATTGATGATTTTTCACATGTAAACATACAGTTTTTTTTTATTATTGGAAAAATCAAATGTTTCTTAAAGATATGAGTTTTTAACAAATTACACTAATCAGTTACACTTACAAATTTAACAGTCAATTTCCTTTAATGTTAATTTTTTTGAGTGCCACCTCAAAACTTTCAAATCTTGAAAGCTGCTGTACAGAAATAGAATAACAAAAATATATATATTTTTTGTTTGCAATTATTGTTCATTCAAAAATCACGAAAAATAAGAAATACTAGATTATTAACATTATTTATTATTATGGGACAGTAAATACCAGAAGCAAAGTGAGCAGGCTAACTGACTGAATCTCCTCAACAAAAGCACAACACTCTAGAAACTGTCAGCTGCAACTATATGAAGTATTTTCCTCCCCCCTTAACCCAAAAGCAGTTTCACACACTTTTAATTATGACAGACGGGACTGAGCACACGCAGCTCTGACAGCAGCGTCCACTAATTGACAAAGACATAAAAGAAAGGATATACTAATACAGTTTGTATATGTCCACCATCCTCTGGGGGGGCTGTGTATGTGCTGCGCGCTGACGTATAGATGCACCTGTCAGCGCTGCAGCCATGCAACAAACAAACACACACAGAGAGAGACGAACACGTGGACGAACATCAAAATATGTTGTCTCCCGCCGGGGTTGACAGCCGATGTTCAAATCGCTGCGAGCGTTTCTACATCGCTTTGTGTGAATCGCAGCTCAAAGACGAGCACGTTGTTGATTTAACTTTTAATGCTTTGCCCGTCGAGCGAGCACCCACACCCCGCCCCTATCCCAACCCCACCCCCCACCACCACCTCCACCGCCTCCTTCAAATTAATTAGGGGAGACGTTTCACAAATTAAGTTTATTCATATTGTCTGTTCGCTTGCTGCGACAGAATAAAATAATAAAAAAAGACCCCTGTACTTTTATAGCCCTACTGTTAGTGCTAACAATGGCTGTCACAAAGCAGATTTTTTTTTTTTTTTTTACATTCACACACACACACACACACACACACCAGCTCCACCCCTCCATTTGCCAAGCAGGAAAGTAAGTGGTGGTGCTGGGGCTGGAGCTTGACTTTGTTAATCGTCAGACGACAGCTTAACAGCTTGTGCAACCGTAATTAACGCCGCTTGAAATAAACGTGACGGTTTGCAGAGTGTGTGTGTGTGTGTGTGATGGGGGTTGAGGGGAGAAACGGAGGAGAGGAAGGGGTGGGTGGGAAAAAAAAAGAAGGGGAAAAAAAAACAATGTGGCAGTTGTAAAAAGTTGAAGAGAATCAAATAAATAATTCAGACAAAATGCCTCATCTGTCGCCTGCCATCTCAGGTGCGAGGCCCCACCTGACTGGAGCAGCGCTCCTCTCCCTCCCTATCTTTCCCCTCTCCCTCTTTGGCTGAATAATTCACATAACCAAAGAGGCAAACGGTGACTTATAAAAGCCATTATTATGTTTAATAATGACTAATACATGTCTAAAGCAGGGGTTGTGAGTGGAGGGGGTGGGAGGTTGTGTTCGTCGAGGCAGGCAGGCAGGCCTCTCAGACTGAGCCAAATGGACTGATGAATGTTAGAAATGAGCAGCGTACAGTAGAGTTAGAGCCAGCCTCTGCATATTCATCAGCTGCCTTAATGCATGTTGATCCAGTTTGAGATGGTGATTCAAAACAAAGGACAGTGAACAGGATGGAAACAGTGGAAGTGAAAACGCTCTACTTCATGTTGTTTGAAGTGGCACATTTGTTTGATGCATTCAGGAAGTTTAAAGAAGAACAGATATGTGTTACTAGATAGATATTATCTGATACCTTCCAAACCCAGTGTTTGGGTTCTCTGGGAAGGGGGTCACTCCTCCATCCAACGAGTACAAACATAACACTGTGAAAACTGTACTCCCGGTGAGTGGTACAAAATAATAATAATGCTTATAATTGATGTTAGACTTAAAGCAGCAGTCTGTAGAACTCGAGCAAATATGATTAAAAAAGGTTATTTTTATAAAACGGTCACTATATCCTGACAGTAGTGCATGAGACAGGTAATCTGATTCCAATAATGAATATATATATATTTGCTAAAAGCAGCCATATCTGCCCATATTTGGACAATCCTGTGATTAATCGTGATTGAATATTTCAATCCATTGACAGCCCTAATTACAAGTTATCACAACTGACAGACATGCACCTTGGGATAAAGGATCAGAGGTAAAGTAGAGATTGCTTTGTATTCACGGGTAATCAATAAATACTGGTTTATGTATCAAACTTACGCTCTACAATATCACTTTACCCTGATGAGTGGAGTGTAATAAATTAGATAACAACAAGTTTTAACAATGGCTGTTTGTTTTGAATCACAGTGGAGGCACTAGACTTGCATCCTCTCAGGCCTACCCCACCTCCTCACCAGGGTTAATGGGGTACACATGCTCTTCTTGTTCTGATGAAGCACTAACAACCAGCATGACACACACCGCTGCTTACATATGCATGCTGCAACTCTTCTGATTTCAAATTATCTCCTTTTACCTTTTTTTCAGGTTCAAGAAAAAACAGCAAAAAAAGGATGTTAAGATTTACGAGAGTTACGAGTGAGACGAGAAGAAAGAAAGAAAGAAAGAAAGAAAGAAAGAAAGAAAAAGGAAAGACGGGCGCAGGTGGGTGCAAAATACTTTAGCATATAAATAAACCAATTCATCAAAAGCTTTTTCTACAAGAATAAACACTAATTTTCCCGACGATGACCCTGACAAATGGCTGCATCTGGCTGGGCGAAGTTGCTACACTACAGCGTACACACACCACAGTGCGGCCATCCCAGCGACACCACACTGCTCAGCCAACCAGCCGACTGGTGAGAACACCCCCCCACCCCCTTTCCCCCACCCTACCTCCACATCTCTCTCTCTCTCTTTTATT